>JACJUY010000012.1:543407-555348 GCA_014220935.1 Platorchestia sp. MABIK | reverse complement strand
CATAGCCAGCACCACCACCACCAATACCACTACGAGCGTCACCACCACCGATACCACAGCCAGCACCACCACCGCCACACCACAACCACCAGCAGCCTCTGCTCTCAGAGGTCAGGTCGCTGGTGTGCCTCAGTTATGCTGCTGGCGGCATTACGTGCGGACGTGTCCATCTCAGACCGGCAAAAGTAGCCCTCGGACGGCACTGTCCTGTGACATTGTTTTGGGCAGATAGTTCTCTGCAAACTTCCAGGTTTTTTCAAATCATGGGCACCTTCAGGAACAAATATAGTACCCACTCAATTTAAATTATTTTCGTTTATGATTGCCATAAATTAAAGTGTACTTTTGGTGAAGTGAATGAAATTTTTGTGAATAGTTCCCTGATCCCTCAAAGAAGTTTGCTTTAGAGAATTGCGAACGATTTTTTTTGCCCCAGTGAACGCAGAAAAGTGTACTCACCTTTTTTTTATTTTTATTTTTTGAGTTTTTGGATTAACTTTGCATCTCGTCCTCTTCAAAGCCCACCATGTTCTTAATATCAAGGTGAGTTCAAAGACTTGGAAACATATGCCATGGTAATTTTCAGGATATGTTCTTAGAAATTTTGTTATATGAAAAACTCATTTAACAGTAACTATAAATAATTAGAAACCAACTTTAATTCTTTCTAAATGCCCAATTGTTATTTTACTCGCATCAGATGGAAATGTTAATGACGTCGTTAACACACGATTTTTATGGCGAATCGCATAGTATTGTGAAATGATTACACTTCTATCACATTAGGATTAAATAGCAATTAATTTTACACTGTACGAGCAATATCTTAATTGAGTTCAGCAAAACTCGTCTCGACATGAAGAACACAAAACACACAACTCTTTATTTGTCAGCACTGCTCCCCACAGCAAAAATTTATGAACGATTCCGACGACAGAGCTGTGAATTCTCGAAATTGCAAATTGAATATTTCTCGACCACTGAAACTACGTAAATCAACTGACGGGAAATTGAACTCATCCAACAGAGCAAATTTTGGCTCACAAATGTCTCCTTCACTCACTAGCCGGACACGGCACAGTGCTGTCAAAAGTACAATAGGCGGAGATTTTGAAGACGAGGAGCTAAGTCATTCGAGACACAATCATTTGCATTCCATGCCAGAGCTGCATGGAGGCCACCTGTTGTTCTATTGTGTCCCAGTCCAATCGCTGTGTAAACAGCAGCAAGAATATCGTCTTAATCGCTGGTTGCTGTCTTGTTTGGCTTACGGTTCACAGCATGGACACATTTTTTCATGCATTCCAAGGGGCTTGGCCTTGCAGGAAGTACTTTAAATTTTGAACAGGGCTTGATTTTTCTATGTTTCTTGCAACGTTGCTGTCATGCTCTGACCCAGTCCCAGACTTCAATGCATACATTAACATTCATGAGCGATGTTGCCATCATGATGGTTTTATATTTGCTCTGAAGGTATTTTAGTAATTATGATTTCAATCTTGGTTTCATGATTAGGTTTTTAGTGAGCTAATTTGTTGACTTTGTCTTTCAGGAGTTTATTTGTGTGGTTGTAAATACATGGTGTGGTAGCAAATACTATTGAGTTGTAGTACATACATAGATTTGTACCTCATAGTGTTATTGTGAATGTTTCAATAGTTGATGTTTGACGAGTATCCTTAAGAAGCCTTGTTCGTCATTGCAATGCTTTTCATTTTAATTGCACGATGTATTCTTTCGTTTAGCAGATAGAAAAAGTGGCTGAAAATCGTTAACTTCTACAGCACTTCAGGAAAAATATTTATAATTTCCGTTCGTTTAGCTTGAAATAAATTAAGCGATGCATCATGGGCTTAACAAAATATTTCTATGGAGATTTCAATGCTCACCGTCTTCCTCTTTAGCTTGGAAACTCAATGAGGGAGAGTCGTTCTTGTTTGAGTTGTCGTGTTTTGATGCGTTTAAGGACTGAAAAAGCCGATGGAAATAAAAATTCCAAATGTTGGGAAATTTATAACCATGTGATAATTGATTGGAATTCAATAGTTGCTGATTTGAAAATCCAAACAGAAAAAGGGACGTTTTATTAGCCACATCAACATATATAATCTTAAAATAAAAAACTCAACTAAAATATTTGCCACTTCAAATTATCCTGCTGCATTTGCACTGCACATTGAACAGAAACAAATAATAACACAAATTTGTCTGTGATATTCTTCAGTATTTGTTATTGACGCACGTGCGAGAGAAAACTTTACTCAGTTGTGAAAGCATTTTCGTAAATTTTGAATTAAAATTTTCAGTTTCATTTGTGACATTGAAGTCTTCGTTCTGTAATTTTTCGAACCTAAGTTCACATTTCGGGCGTATCGTTCTAGAATTACTGCCGTAAACTAGAACAATTTGGTAATTCCATTAAATTGTTAGTTAAATTGATGATAATAAAGTTACAACTTGAAAATACTTGTGAGCACATTTTAACTTATAACACCTATGAAACTCCGCAACATTTTTTAATTTTTTCGTAATACTGCTGATTTAGACCCTTCAACACCAAGACTAAACTCTGCCATGTTTTTCTCCATATTCCGACCTCCCGCGTGACATTCTATTTCGGAGACATTGCCCAGAAATACCAATAAATTCATTTGCCACATCATGCTCAAGTACGTCTGAAATTTCAAACCTCATCGCCAACGGAAAGCGCTCGCAGTAGAGCAGCCATGTCTCTCCTAGGGAGGAAGAAGCAGGCGGCGTGAGCTCAGCGGTCACTGAAAGTGAAAATGCTGTTGCCTGGCGACCGAAAGCACTCTTCCTAAAAGTGAAAATGGTGTCTCAAGTGACTACGAGCGGGAAGGCTCGTGAGGTAACCGATGAAAGCGAGAGTCCTGAGAGAACACACGCTGCTGGTGCTGTGCCTTGTGTAATTAAGATTTAAGCCCTTGATTTTCGAACTTTTATGCTTTCTTAGCACTGAAGCCAACAATGTAAGATCTCTTCAGGAAATTACGTTATGTCATGTGCCGTTTTTTACTTAGCATCTGCCATCTTGCGGTGGTTACCAGTCGCTGAGTGCTAAAATATTGTTTTAAAGGAGCTGATATATGAGTTTTGTTTGTGAGTTGTTGCTGGCAAGGTGTAGAGGCACATAGAGCTTCCTGGATGACATAGAAGAATTTACTTTGCTTGCTGTACTTCAAAAACGTCGTAAATTATCCGAAAACCGAGCCCCTGAACAGCAATATCAAGCGTGAGCAAAGATGTACACAGCGGCTATACTGTAAGTATTGGAGTTTCTGATATCTGTATGGTTTTTATTTTGCGTGAAGGTTATTAACGTCCGGAAAAGTAAGCACTCCATAAAGAGTTGTGGTCGGCTTAACGCAGCGTGAACGGCACATTTTGAACACGCGCTTCAAATTATTTATCACGGAAATAGCTGGCAAATACAACCCCCAATATCTTGTGCGGTTTAAAGCTCGTGAAATTGTGACAAATTACGGCAGTAAAAATGAGGATTAAGTGTGCAGCCTAGTTGAGAGTCAATATGCGTGCAGTCGTCAATTTACCTACTCATACCGCTGAGTAATGTAAAGGCTAACGTTTTCAAAGGTTTTAATTAATTTTATAGAGTCGGTTGTATCATTTAGAGATAAATTGTCAATGTTACTATAATAATTCTAATTTTATGGCATTTGATGCTAGGGAAGACGCGATTTGTGGCCAATTTGTTTTAGAAGCTTACAAATTAACGTGCACGTTCAGAATGTGTCGTAAAAAATATTAGAATAACAAGTTCAACTTCAAAAGAACGAATTCGTTAACAGAAGATTAACTCGTTCATAAAGTCCCACATTACCATGTTCGTTCAGCTGATATGCTTGATTTCAGAGTATTAATTTCTGACTCACGAACACCAGAATGCCCTGTCGAAGTGTAGAACAATTTGCCGCGTGAAAATGAATTCTTGACTGTTTTTTAGTTTACTAACAGAAGAGGGAACACCAGTGAAGAAATTCTGAGATGCCGCTACAGAAGAGTGCTGCATAGGCGAGTGGGAGATTAAAATCAAATTCTGCTTATTACTGCTTCAAAACAACACCTGTTAAAACATCTCAGAATTTTTGTCATCTTTTCATTCATAGCTCAGCGTGTCAATGGCTTCATTTGAGGAGTGACATCCTTCCCCGAGAATATTCTTGCTGCTCACATACCTCCTATGGGAATGTTCGACTCATAAGATTAGATTTTTTTCAAAATGGGACTACAAATCTCCAGTGTATCGATAAGTATTGGTGACACGCATTCATGGCAAGTGGTAAGGTCTACATTTAGAACCAACTCTTTTACACTTGAGTAATTTATAACCAACCGTTCAAGAACAATACTCTGGAATAATTGCTTCAAAAACAACATCCGCCAAGGATGCTGCACCAACTGCTTGCAAAGACTGGCCCTGAGACACATCAGACTTTACAGCACTGACACACCAATCGCAATACCATTGTTGTGTGTGTGTGTGACACGTGCATGAACTGATGAAGTTTGCGTATTAAAATGGCCAATGTAAGAAATAGTCACGAAAGGTAAGCCCTGTCCATGAAATGTGATTTGAATGCGCCAATTACTGTACCAATTCGGAAATACCTAAAAAATCGGCAAGAAGAATAGGCCGCAGCAATGTTTTGTGAACATGATTGATGACCTAGACGTGGTTGACGCCGCTGCTGAAATATTTGAAGAAAGGAAGTAAAAATAAGGAGGCGTTAAGCAAGACTATCATAGTCTTTAGTGATGATGACCGATGCTCCATATTTATCACTGAGTAATAACTAACCGCTGGGGAAGCAATGGATGCTTCACTTACTTCATGGTGGCAGGTGGTCGCCTTTGAACCTTTCACTTCACACTGCCAAGCCTCTGAGAACAGAGCATTTCTTATGCAAGGGCCCATCAAAATTTTCATTTTACTTCCAGCATGATGTTGATGCTATTTCTCATCTCTTGGGCTTTGCTGTCAACTCGGAGTAGCATTGATGGTAAATCTCCAAGGAGAAAGAGTTATCCCATCGATTTATTTCAACATGTGCCGACTATGACTGAAACTATTAAGGTACAAAAATAGCATGAAAACGATCAATTTTGATTTTTAAGATTAATTTTGATTTCATTTGATGTCTTGATAGATAATATTCTAATAGAATACTACTATATTTCGATTGTTTTAATTGATGTTATTGACATTTTGGCACTAGATGACGAGGTTGGAAGTATGTATTTTAACTGTCAATAACAATCTCGTCGCTTATTTATACTTAGGCGAATTCATTTTTTCTAGGCCTTAATCTTTTTGTCTGGAACTGCAGCAAGTCTTTGATAAACGTATCTATGACACAGGTTCCATTACAAGAAAGATATGAATTCAATATATTTAAATATTAGAAAGTTATGTATATTCGTTTGGTGTCCGAGTCAGAAAAATTGACGTTGGAAAAATGGGGTTGTAGTGATAACTTTATCCCTGATCCACTCGTCACAGATTTTTCATTTTTAAAGTAATCGGAGAGTAATGTGCTGTTTAGTATTATACAGCATGCTTTCTCAAACATCATCGCATGCCATCATTTTTGACGGGCCGAGTGCGCTAGTAATTAACCCTGCTAAGCCAGGAATTGTGTCAGTGTTTTCGACTTTTACAAAACTTCTCATCTCGTTGTGGTTGAACATGAAATCCTGATGCAGCTCACGTTTTCAGGTAATTCATACATGACCTCGGCTACATTTTTAAAGTTTTATCAACTGGTCGGCTAGAATCGCTAGTCATGCCCCTCAGGTTCTCCAATTTGACTTAGCCTCAGCTTAAAAAATCAAATGACGCTTCCACAACTCTCTAGTTGAACGCAATTTTTATCCTATTTCAGATTGGATTTAAAGAAAATATATTTTAATGAAAATGTTCATTTTTTCAAGCATCTAAGCTACGTGAAATTTTATAAGTGCATTTTAAACTTATTTAAAGTAAATTTTGATTACACTTCAAATGCATGATCTCTGCACGATTTAGTAAATGTTGAATTGAAGTTTTAATTTCACATGCACGTTTTGATTTAGAAATGAACCACGAAAACATTTCCTTGTTCCCAAACGAACAATAAAAACATTGCAACATTGTCCTAGAAAAGAGAATTGGCCATCCTTAGGCCAAAGGTTGTCTCTCTCTATATATATATCTATAGAATGTTTTCATTTATAAGTAGTTAATTGGGTAATGGTTTGATAGTAGTTAACGTTCCACAATAAATACGTCAAAAAACTTTCTCTAAAAAATTTGAACATTCCATGGGGGTGAACGGAGATGGATACAATGAGAATGAAGAACTTAATGTATGAAAGAAAGCAGTTATATGTATTTGTACAGAAAAATTTCAATTGATCCATATTGATGAACGGTGAAGGCGACGAATAAAATCAGAACGAAGTAGTTACTGCTATAAGGAAGGATTTCTAAATATATTCTCAGAGAAATCCCAAGCGTTCTGCGTTGATAAACGGTTGGGGCGATAGATGAAATAAGCGGAGTAGTTACTGTTGAAAGTAGATATTTTTAATTTTTTTAAATTTTCTCAGAGACGCTCCATGATGTTTAACAGTAAGGACGATGGCTAGACTCCGAGTACCGTTTGAGCGGCTTATCTAGAGGGCGGCCCCGCTGCTCCGTGTACTCTACGCGTATCGCCGACCTTTCACGGCTGGTTGGTCATGTGTGCTTATCGGCCTCTAACTCTGGCCGAGACAGCGTGGTCAGAGTCTCGAGAGCGTGCTGGAGTCTTCCGAGCGACACGGTATCAAAGAAGCATGGATTGGATGCTGCCTCATCCGTATGATTAGAACCTTAAATACGCGGATATGACGTAGCATAAAAGTCGAGCGGCTAACTCTCCCAGAGTGAATGTTAGCAAACAAATACTGTTGGCATCCTTGTGTACAATCTCATTTTTTCTGCTAGTCTGCAGCAGATCTCACCATATAATCAGTAATTTATTAATCGAATGTTCTGCCAGGAAAAATAGTGAGTTTACATCCATTGACTATGGTGGACTCGGAGAACTAATTCACGTTTAATTATGTGTCTATTGCTTTGTATGAGACAAGAGAGGAATAAACGACTTGGACCATTTTCGTGAGCCAGCTCAGAAATTTAATGGGAAAAAACATTTGCTCTGTTAATAACATACTATTTCGGGAAAATTTATGGAAAAAACTAAGGAAAATGAGATTGTGGAGATTTCAACACCGCTTGCCTTTAACATGTACTCGGCGAGGGTTCGCTGCTCTTCTTCTCTGATGTTTTACGAGAGAAAATCAGAAGAACTGATGAACGCAGCCGCGTAAATCAATTTAAAAAATTTCATCATGTTTTTAAGGTTATTCTGCGTCTGCTAAGAATCAAGTATACTCTACATCTATTTCACATTTTTGTGGTCGTGATTTGGCTAAACATGAAATTTCGGCGACCCCAACACTGCATGAGTAGTCATCCTACCAGAAGCTGCTCGCTTCGATAACGTGCACTGAGCCATTCCTAAATTTTCATTTATAATTTACTCAGGAGACACTCGATTTGTTCATGCAACTGTACTTTTTTTAAAAACATTGTTTACATTAATATTTAAATGTGCTGATAAAAAAAAAATGCTCGGCATCTATCTCATCGCTTAAATTAGCCATTGGCGACTAAAAAGTTTATTGTGCGTAAATTCAGAAGAGCAAGCACACGATAACGTTGGTCGAATCTTTAAAGCGAATCTATGACTTTAATTTAAAAATTTTATTATTCGCAATTTAGAACGGGCGTTAAAATCCTAATGGAACTATTAGCTATTCGAATGGTTATAAAAATTACCCTAAGTTGGACTGAATATGGTGAACGACGCAAGGGAATCATTTGGATCCTAAAACAGTTGATGTCTTGAAAGTTTTATATGTGTTACTTATTCATGTGTTACTCAAAGCGAAATGTTTCACATTTGCCATGTTAACCAGTGGATTGAGAAACTTGTGTTGCTTTTTACGAATACGAGTTGAGAGGTTTATGTAATCTACAATTATTTGTGATTATGGAGAAAATTCTTTAGGGGGAAGCAGTGTTTTGGACAGCGATAATTATATTAATTGCCACAGTCTTCATCTGAAAAACGCACATCTGTCGTTTGAAAACGTGAAAAGACGTGGCGCCAAGGGCGTAAAGGGAATTCAAGTGTTCTTCAAGCCTCCGTCATCATCAAAATAGCTCCCCCACTTTGAAAAATAAATAACCACCATGATGTCACACGGCAGCTCGTTTCCCCAGAACAAATGGAGCGAAGAACGCAATGTTCTTGTCACATTTGTCAAGCGCAGTTCAAGTTCAATGGACCAAACTTGTTGGTCTCAGTTTCGCCGCCGCTGCGAACATCGCTTTTTATCGGCTTCCCGAAAGTGAAATGGCTTCCCTTCGGGTGTAACTGAATGGTGGCGATGGCCTCTAAGACATATTATTTTGTTTTTATTTAACAACGATTGTGTTTTGGGTCAGTTGTGTTTCTGGAAGTTTATTATAACTTCCTTATTTAGCAACATGGAAAATAAAATATTTGGGGCTGAGTGTTAGTCTCACCTGTTAAGAAGGGATGACCTCGTGCGCTGTAATTACACTTAAGGAGCGGAATTTCCTCACTCCCCGACGTACTCCAACGATGAGCGTAAGCTCTCAACGAACCCCGAATAACTCGCCCCTCAGCACAAGCGGTTACGCAAGCACGAGAAGTTCTTGGCAACCGGGACCGCTTGCATGGCCTTTAGCGGAGCATTCACCTTCCCGTTACTGGAGAGCGCAGTATGCACTCGTAGCCATGTAAATGAGAGGCGGTCGCCGCGCGGTCAGCTACATCATCTTTTTAAGGTGTTTCTGGTTCACTTCATTTGCAAGCCTATGGATGGAGTCACCTCGTCAAGGTCATACACCTCAAAAAACCGCTCTCTTCGCTCCACCTCTCTAAGCACCTCATGTGCTGGTATTCTGTTTTCAAAGAATGAAAGTACGTCTCGACTGATTGTACCCTTTCAAGATACTGCCAATTAGAGTTGTATGTTTTGGTGAATTCTCGGAGAACATGCATGTTCTTGTCTTTCAACGACCAGAGTTGTCGCAACTATCCTGGTGAAAGTGTCGACGTAACGCTTTATTATTTTTTTAGCGCAAATTATTCTTAAAAACGACCTTCTCGAAGCGCTTGGAAGTGATCACTCATTAGGTCCAAGGTTAGATGCCGAATTGCATGACTAAGTAGAAATCTGTATTCATGTCTTGATATTGTTGTGAGAGTGTATATAGCAACTTTTGTCATGAGGATGCAACACACGTACGACTGCAATCAATTGCTGAAAACTTTTTGAAGCATTCAGTTGCATTAGTGAGTAGCAAATTTTTGTTCTGGATTCCCTAAAATTATTTAGATTTGAAAATATTTTCACTTTCTCTCATAAATTAAAAATACTTTCGTGCTTTGCATGATTTGTTACAAACATTCGTTATTCGAAAAATCTAAAAGACACTATATTCGACTAGCTGAAGTTTGAAAGAACTAAAAAATTCTCATCATGTTGCAAGGAATCTTTCAAGAGGCTGACAAAGACACTCACAATTCACCATTGATGAGCATACGCTGAGGTCACAATGTTATATATTATTCTATTGTTGTCACGAATGTCACCCTACGAAGCGAGTAGGCCAGTTGTCAGTTGTCAGTTGTCGTAACCTTAGGAAGTTACAAAGACTGTTGAGCGGGACACATGCAGCCAGGCAGACCTTACATGCTGCAAAATTTATTCGATTTGGGTTACTCTACATGTTTGCGTCATTCGCATCTTATTTCTTAGCAAAGATAATCGCAAGCGATCAGTGCAGTGAGTATTGAAAATGAACTTCCAGTGCCAAAATTGTTCTTACTTGTTTTCCTTCTAAAAATGTTTAAAAGCGATTTTGAAAGCTTCTGACATCAGTTTTGTTATAGATCAATTAATTATTCAAACATATGGCTAGAATATTATCAATAAAGAATTCATGCTTTATCTCTTCTTGTGAATTCCGAACATAGAAACAAATTGGGCGTCTTGTTTCATGCACGGAAATTATGTTGCACGTTGTTTGATTTTTGACAACTTTGGTTTGCCAACTTCTTTTTATAATTGAATATTCCTTAATTACAAGCTTTCCATTACAAGTAATAAAGGATCAGCTATGGCTGTATCTGTGCCTTAAAGCTCACATGTGTCGAAACTTTTATTACCGTAGTTTGTAGTGTATTGTGAGATTTATATATATACAGTATATATGATGATTTATCCTAATATAACCTGATGAATGGTAGACCTCTCTAAAGTCCAAAAATTTTCTGAGTACCCAAACAATTGCAGAAATCATACAATTCCCTTCCCATTTCTCACTTGATGGGCCAGACGTACCTGCTTCAGACAGTTTGCATACGCCCTCGAGGGAGATTGACGAGAACTAACTCAACATATG
The DNA here is from genome assembly GCA_014220935.1 of Platorchestia sp. MABIK. Lineage (NCBI taxonomy): Eukaryota > Metazoa > Arthropoda > Malacostraca > Amphipoda > Talitridae > Platorchestia > Platorchestia sp. MABIK. The sequence goes on along the minus strand of JACJUY010000012.1, from coordinate 544,781 downwards.
CAGACACCAACAGTGATTCATCGTATCTGAGCTATGATACAGATACGAAAATTCGCTTTTTTACGTTTAATGACTCGTAAACTTTATTAGGTTTGATGAGAGAGGTTTACCTATGGTACCAGAAATGTGTAATTATAGACTAAAACTTATTCACTGAAAAATATCAAGTTGTGTAAGCGATTTAAAAAAATTACGGTTATAAAAGTCACAATGAATCAGCAATTCTGAAAAAAAAACTTCACTCTCACCTCCCGCAAATATGAATCACTTGTATGTAAAGATGTTGTTCACCACTGCTCTCAAATTATCTTCAACCACCATGGGTTCTGGTTTGACCCAGATATGGTTGGGCAATAACATTGTTTTTATACAGCGCAGGCAAATTGTGTTGCCACCCTCGTGCACAGCCTCGACAATGTTTCCTGTTTCCTCTGCAGCTAGAGCTACTTCCATTCGTTCTCTTTTGACAACCGAGCACAAGACGAGTTTTTGCGTGAACCTTTGGCCGTGGGACAAGCGCAAGGGAACGGGGTCAAATGGCTCTTGTGACATGCGTATCTGATTCGCCAGCCCGCCCTACCTATGTTCCTGTCCACACTTATTCTGTAACTAACAACATCACTATTTCTACGATGGTTTCATAATTCATTCGTAGAAGCTGTTTCTAAGATAACTGATTCCGTGCAAGCCCTTTTTTTTATTGTATTTTTTTCAGTGATTACTTCTGAAAGAATTTTGATCAATATGAAACGAATTACAATTCAAGAATATAAGTTTAATGTCATTATGCAGTGTGCAGGGACACAGTATACAGAGTAGGGGTAGTAGCAGACGCCCGATCCGAGCACGCAACCATCTGTCAGTTATGGTATAGAAAGATGCCGGCATACTCGTATGAACCAGTCGTATCGGAAACATTGCAAAGGATGTTTCTAAATGTTGATTTCCTGCTATTTTATAACATATGTTTAATTTTCAAGCGGGAATATCTGGCAGTCATCGCAAGCATGTGCAATTAATTCATTGTGGAAGCTCAACGTGACTCATAACTTTTCCGTGTTTGACTACTTATATCTATGACGTACGATATGTCGTGATATTTATCAGTATTGCAAAGGTTTTTTCAGCAATTGAAATTATCTTCTAAAGCTGAAAAAGTGAAATAGTTTACATTAAGTCAATTTCATTAAATAAATGAAAATGACTGGCGAAGATTGAATGAAGTTTGTCAGAAAATTTTTTTCTCTTCGGTTCTCTTTTCGCATATTTTAGTGCCTCAAAAATTTCAATATAAAGGTCAAATGAGCTATCCTAAAGCAATTCTAATGAACATTTCATGAAGCGCTAAGAAGAATAAAAAAGTCGCAATCTGTT
>JACJUY010000012.1:492847-542983 GCA_014220935.1 Platorchestia sp. MABIK | reverse complement strand
TCATCGCAAGCATGTGCAATTAATTCATTGTGGAAGCTCAACGTGACTCATAACTTTTCCGTGTTTGACTACTTATATTTATGACGTACGATATGTCGTGATATTTATAAGTATTGCAAAGGTTTTTTCAGCAATTGAAATTATCTTCTAAAGCTGAAAAAGGGAAACAGTTTACAGTAAGACAATTTCATTAAATAAATGAAAATGACTGGCTAAGATTGAATGAAGTTTGTCAGAAAATTTTTTTCTCTTCGGTTCTCTTTTCGCATTTTTTAGTGCCTCAAAAATTTCAATATAAAGGTCAAATGAGCTATCCTAATGCAATTCTAATGAACATTTCATGAAGCGCTAAGAAGAATAAAAAAGTCGCTATCTGTTTTTTCCGAGTTACGAATAAGAGACTGATACAAAAAGGTGTCATTATTCTACTTAATCTCAAGAAATATTCCTTAGATGCGCTTGGGCAAGCGGTCAACAAACTAGCTACCGGTTTCTTTCAAAATAGTTTCCGGTTGGCTGCTCAACTATTTTTGCACCGCTTCCTGAACTTTTTTCCTGATATGAAAGTAAAACCTCGCACAATGTTTGTTAGCAATTGAAACGAATCACAGTCAAATGGAGAATGGTTTGATCTGTTAGTAGAACTTCCTTATGCTTGCTTATTTGCATAGGTAAACCTGAAGAATGTGGACTTGTTTAGGTGGTGAACAAAAAAGTTCATTTCCCTATAGCCTTCATCAGTTGGGGCTAATCGCTAACCGACTAAATATTACCGACGCATTGATATTCCTGAAATATTTCTCGACTAAATAAATCGGATTATTTTTATTTTTTTTTGTTCTATGTGTCGAATGGGAGTTTAAACACAACCTCCACATAATAAACTGTTATTCCGAACGTGAATTTAACAGTCCAATTTGGACGAATAAGTATTATTCAGTATAAATGATATCACTAAAACTGCTTCCGCATAGGTAGCAATAAATATAAATACTAGGCCCATTGGGGCAAGTATAGGTGTGAGTCACCTTTTGAAAGTCTGTCGCAGGTGAGCGCCTCGTGTCCTACCTAAAGTGATCAATACGCGCCTGTTGCCTCGCCTCACAGCTCTCACATCACTTACTGCTCCATGCTTTTCTTTCACTTCGCTCAATTTGAATTGATTTCTTGCGTCGTCGGAAATGAAGACAGATTCAACAAAATAAATTCACTTCCCCTCAATTTTTGTTTCGAATATTTTTATCACATATACTGCAGATGATAAATATTTTTTCTTAAAAATGTTGTGAAAAAGCATGGATTTAAGGTAAGGAAAAAATTTAAACCAATTTCGATAGTTATACGTCATCATGGGCGACAAATTTGAACAAGAAGTCATTTTACACTAGATTAGAAACACGTACAATCACTAATCGAAACAGGTTAAATTTCTGTAGTAATGACCAAGTTATCAGAGTATTTTCAAAAGAGTAGACCGACTAAATGTCGTATAATTTTTTTAAATGATCATCCATTTTGTTAAAGATGAATTAAACCAAAGCATCACGTAATTATCTTGACAAAGTTCAGCGAGACGACATCATCATTTTCTACAGGAATATAATAACCAGAATGTGACGTGGTTGTAAGAGAACTATTGACGTGAAAGATTTTTCTGGCATGCTCAGCTTCGGAAGGAATAAAAAGCTCACGTTGTAGAACCAACACGTTCTTGTACTAGAGAGTACAATCATGTCTGTAAATGACAAGTGCAAAGCAGGAAAACCGTGTTCAGGTATAAATAAGATTTTGAAATTTACCTTCATAGTTTAAATGATGATTTTTGAACATCCATTACTGCAGTAGGTTTACTTTCGAACACGAATCAGCTTTCAGTGGGAGTGTTTTGTCCTTCTTATTGTTCAAAGAGATAAAACACAATGTGATATTGCGATAGGTATGCTTTGTTCCAGGCTCGAGAAGCATGAAAGTTTTAAGTGAAACTTCCTGAATATCAACTTTCTTCGATACAGATTTACAGAGTTATTAAAGAATACATTTCATTAATTGAATGTTCTACCAACTTTTTTATCATTCACGCATTTGTTACATGTAGACACGGGTTAATCACACGAGCTTAATAATTGGTCTGAAGTTAAAGCCGTAGCGTATCTGTACTGCGTGGATGTATAAGTCCAGCAATCGATTAGAAGTGTAAAAAGTGCTCTTGCTCTGACGCCATCAAACTGGGTACTGTCCAACTTGTGTTGTGAAGTATGTTTCAGTTTAGCCCAAATAGCGGTAGTTCCCTTGACGCTTGTGTGAACATCATTTTTGTAATTCACACGCATTACTAGTCATAGCAAACCGCAAAATTTTATACTTATGTTCACTGTACTTGTTATAAGGTAAATAAAGCATGCTCAAAAATGTCACCAGAGCTTTTAGATCTTTGATTGTTTCTCAGGTTAAGAAGTGCTGAAATTGAAAGATTTGCTTCATGATAATGTTCAGTTTTGTTTCTGTCCAATGAAATATTCATCATTTTACTTCGAAAATGATCAGCAAGAAACGATCTATATCCTATTTATAAAAAACTTCGTAGGAGGAGACTTACAAAAAGTAATTTATAGTGCGCGTTCATTCAAGGGTATGAAAACGAAAGTAAATGCCTCATGAATCTTCACGGAGTTTTATTTTATTAAAATGTTGTATGAATTGGGACTCTTGACTAGAACACAAACCAATGGAAATGTTGTCTTTAAAATCCACCAGACTATTATATTCACACTATTACTATTATATTATATTAGTGAAAGCAACTCGAAGGTGCACGTCATTTGCGAGAATGAACGTCAGATGAATTCTTCTGCAAGTGTGGTTCGTGATCCAAGAAGCTTGCGACTGCACTCGCGATCCATGCTCGTTATAATTCTCAAGCAACGAATGTAAAGTAGAATCGGAGTTTTACTCACGTATAAATGGTCTCAAATCAATCCTAATGAAGAATAATTTAACAACTATTAAATAACATGACAGACAATTAAGACAAATGATTACTTAGTTCACAAGGTTTATCCATCAAAATTGAAAACTTGCCCATGCTAACACTAGAAATTCCCACCATCAACATTTTACAAATAAACTAAGTCAGTATTGAAGTCACGCCTAAAAGCTCGTCTAACGCTGCCCAGGGAACGGGTTAGTCGCTTTTAAGAAGAATTCTTACGCACACAATGCCAGGAAGAAACAAAGAAGATATTTTCGATTCCAGACTCCTGCAAATGTTCAAACGAGCTCTACTACCCACGCCATGCCAAAGTGAACGTTGATGTAGGCACGAGTGTGGTAAATATTGGGCGTGGTAAGCTGTGTTTAACCTTTTTTATTTCACACAAAGAGGTTTAACAATGATGCCGATCAGGAAAACTGAGTCGTGCCGTAGGTGTTCCGGCTTAAAGTCGCTGAAGAATGCCATGTGCTCTCTTTTAGTTATTAATTTAAAAATTATTTCAGACTCCCAATAAGCTCTGCTCGTGAGAAAGGGCAAAAAATATTTATTTCGAACGTCAGACGAACCCATAAAATTTTATGACGGAATTAAATGTTTGAGTTTCCTTTAAAAGAGCCGTAAATTTTGTCAGCTCCTTCTGCAATTCCCGACGAGTTTGAACCACAAATTATGGAGTGCCAATGTCAAGTGTACATCGTTCAGCAGAATAGGGAGATTTCACATTCGTGGACACTTAAGAAAGTTGAAAATTAAAGTATTTTCCTGATATCCGAGGTTTTTGGGCAGATTTTATGGCATGTTTGCACGGACCGTAAACTCTAAGCCAATTATCAAGGTGACCAAAAAAATGCACCCATAAAAGTTCAGTGTGGACTATTGCATGCAGCAACTGGCGAGCCGTGCAGTCGCCGCGGTGCCATCAAGGCTGATCTTGAATCCCACGCAGAATTTTAAGCTCCGTTACTTTTAAGCTGAATACGGGGGACGTGCATTCTGGTTTGCTTCCTCAAATGTGCGATTTTATTTAACGATAACATGATTTAATTATACGAATATACGGTTTGATTTTTTGATTAGACAATTTTAAAATGCGAGTAGACGATTTGAATACGGGATGAAACGATTTGATTGTACGATTGTACCATTCGAATCTACAATTTCAACTAAACTAATTTCATTCCTTTGCTTCATAAGGTTGCACATGGTCGTGAGTAAATCACGGACATTTCTGCTGAAGAGATGACAGACCAGCTCTATTTTTCTTGGCAAATTACATGTTCTTCCAATTGTCACATGCGTCCCACGCAAGCCTAAGATGAGGCACATAATGTAAAGAATGTTCGGACACGTTTATAATGCAAAATACACACTATTTTGAGGTAGCTTCTGTACAATTTTGATGATTTGAATAGACTTTTCTGTGTATGATCGCTACAGCATAATTCTATTTCACTACTGTGTTTTGGCATTGCGGATCCGTAATTTTCAAAACTCCAAATACAAAAAACTTTGAAAACGCTATTTATTAATGCTCATTTATACTTTTGTGTGCGTATATTCCAAATATATTTAAAACGTATTGCTTAACTCACATAGAAATTTGAATCAATTGAGTTAATGAGAGTTGTTGTTTTCTTATTTAGTTGTAATTTTAATTTTGTTCTTTTCATCCGAAAAAAATTCCTCTTTATTCACAAGACAAGATAACTAGAAGTACAGAACCTTATTTGTTTAATGACATACTTTCACCGTTGTGAAAAATTTAGAGCTATTTGATAGTTTGCGCAGCATTACAGAACAACTATGCAGAAAAAATCGTCTGCTTCCAATGAACAGATGTTGCGAACAAGGCTGGATTTTCAAACATTTTACATGGTCGTAGCGGTAAAGCCTATGACAAATGCTTTTTTCGTCGACTCAGCTACTCCATGTGCTAGTTTTTCTGGATAAAATTAAATTTTCAAGTTCATGAATATCAGCCCTTTCCAGGCAGCCGGAAGCTGCGGGTTCAAGCTTTACTCAGGATTTTAGCCAGAAAAAATAGCCGGCAAAGTGTCGTTGCGGTCTCTGCAGCATTTTTACAGGAACGTTGCCAACGTAAGCTGCAACATTTGACGAAACTGACACGAGACTTGAAAGACAGATCATTTAATTTTTGTAAGATTTTTCACGGTACAAAAGGAATGAGATACCTTTTATTTTTCAGAGACAATTTCTAAGAAGCTTCTCTATTATTTTTTGAGTATTTATATCTCATCATTTAAACTTTCTTCTTTTGGCCGGAATTTATTGGAATTGCTGAATAAGAAATCAAAACTGGTTCAGGTGCATAATAGTATACTGTGTTATTTCATTGAGAATTTTGTGTCCTGCGACGACAAAATCCTTGGGATTTGAGAGGGATACTACCTAAACACACAACTTTACTTGTCTGATATTGAATGAGTTGTATATTAATGCATGTCGTCACATTGCAAACACAAGGAAACTAGAAACTAAAGGGCCGTTTACACTACGGGACATTTCGGCCGTGAGGCGCCACACGTGTATACGAGGCTCACCACTCAGTTTCATATTTGTGAGTGTTTATACGAAGTTCTCTATTGGCCACGGTAGTTACGAGGCTCTTGAGTTTCGTGCATTACGAATACAGAGCGAATAGGGGACTTCGTATACACACACACAAATATGAGCTTCAGTGGTGAGCCTCGTATACACGTGCCGCGCCTCACGGCCGAAATGTCCCCTAGTGCAAACTGCCCTTAAGAAGCTCAGTAAGCAAGAGTTTGCAATTTCAGTTTTTGATAATTTGTGAGAGCTGCTTCTGCCTGTAGTCGATAAATTTGAAGTGCTGTTCGAGTAAATCTTCAAGAGGTCCAGAAACTGCAGACCGCAAGCAGGCCGTCTAGCGCCCGTACCAGATAAGGAACCATAAGACTAACGCGCCCATCTTCTTGGTCGCTCCAAGTCTTAAAACATTAATCGGTTCCGTGATCTTGCGGCGCCTCAGCACTAACTCTGGTCCAATTTTTTTGTTTGGTTCAGTTTGGGGCTACAGACAAGAAATGATTCTTGTATAGGTAAAATTCTTCGAAAATAATCTTCGTGATGAGTTGATTTGCACCAGGCATGAGGGAAATATGCATGAGAGGCCTAGATTTTAAAATCTTGCTTAGATCGTAGACATAGCGATGACCGCTGGCAGTTCTGAAACCGTTTCTTTTACACTTGTGGTTTCTTTGTTTTTTAAGTTACAAATGACTTTATTTCAATTTTTGTTGCCCTGCTGAACAGTATATTTAATTTCACTGCAAAGATTCTTTGTTTGATTTCAGTGATATCTTTTCCGTGAGTTTTACTGTTCTTAAATATGGTTAATTTGAATTCTTTTGCAAGCACTCGAGCTCCCATCTCTGTCCAATATCCTGGACTGACGTTCAGACAACACCCCACTCGCTTTCTCTGGCCATCTGCCTGCTGCAGTACTCACAGTTCAGTAAATCTTCAAACCTTCACGCTGCGAGGACACAAAATCCGCTTGATGACCAAAATGCTCACGTAGAGCCGTTTTACGAAAGAAACACAACTAGCGCGTGTTTCCATATGCCAAGTGAGTAATCCATCTGTTTTTCAGAGAAGATGTAGTTTTCTTGATCAGCATGGGTTGATGCATGGGTGCTCGCCATAGCCGTGTGTCTATAGGACCTGACTCCGTGCGGGAAACCCGGGTTCGAGTCTCGGCGCTGGTGGCGATTTTCTCTGTTGGGTATAGGAGAAAAAATTCTGAACACAATACCCCACTCTACCCAGGTGTCTGAAATGGGTACCTGTCTTTTAACCGGGGGAAAGCGTCATGGCGTCCTGGTGTTAGTTATAAGGCATTTGAAAAACCAATGTAAAAGGTGATATGTATCATGCTTCAATTGGAAATAAAGCATCCGTAGATGCCGATGTTTGTTTTGTTTGTTTGTTTGACACTAATGGGAAGACACTATTGCACTATACATGTAATTACCAACCGGGTTTTAAGCTGCTGAATTCAGTGATACAAGATGCTAGATCATGTGAGCTGTATTTTCAGACACTTTACTTTGTTGGAACACTACAGAGGGCGGCGTAAATTTTCCTGTCTACATGGCCATGCAATCAGTAGTTTTATTTTAGGACAAAATCTTCGAGTTTACTCTTTTCCAAATGAAATTTAAAGCTCCGCAGCAGACAATTATAAAGGGTTGCCAAATTGAATTTAAAATATCGAACTTAAAAGTATTGGGCTGAAAAAAACTGCAAGTTGCGTAGCCAAGTCGACGGAAGAACTTGCGTTATTGACTATACCACTACATTATTTGAAAACCCATCCCCAGTTTCGTGAAGTTGCACCCAACGTGAAGCAAGCGCATGACTGGCGGTTGTGTCTCCCACTGCACGGTGTGCTGGAGGCTTCTTCTGCATTCGGTTGTTCACGAGGGCAGGAGATCCTTCTTTAGGCAGTTACACTCAGTATTGAGGTTTCATTTCTTAGTACTGAGTGTCTTCATCTTTTATTTTAATGCTATACTTTGAGATGTTTACGGGAGGCTCCTCAAATTTCAGTGTCTTTGCGAGTTTTTTAATTAGAAAATAGAAAAATAACCCAACTCTGGAGACAGATAATTTCATTTCCCCCTGCCTATATTTTTTATTCCTAATCGCAGTCTTTGTCATTCTTTGAATTATAAATACAATTATGAGTGCGATTGGGTAACATTTCCAAGAGAATAAAATGGAGTAGTAAATGCGGAAAGCGAAAGAGAATGTTTCTTAAACGTCAGCTACCCTCCTATGGGAAAGGTGCTTTTTATATATTATGCACCGAAATTGCCCTAAATATGGACTTTATGTGGTAATTCCGTTCGTTACAGTTCTGCTCTGATCGACCCCTTCATTCAAATTCCATTCCATTTCTAGTACCCTTGGAAATTTTGCACTGAAGTTATATAATCATCTAAATTTTTCTTAAGTAGAATTTTGACATCACCATTTAATTACAGAAGCTTATTTGTGTCATAAATTAAGGTTATGTGATTTAGCAATAAATTCACATTATCCAATGCCGATAAATAGGCTCAAATAACCACGCATAAATATTAAAAAAGGGCAAATTAAAAATGATCATCACGTTTTTTCTTCTCTTAGCGATTGATCGGGAGTGCATGATGGTTGAGTATGAATGTACCTTGACGATTATTTATAGATATGAGCGATAATTTGAAAAGAGCTGCACGTGTCTAGATGAAAAATCGGTCAATTTCAGCTATCAAAGCAGTCACGGTGATCAGCTATCAGCATATACTCTATGAATGAGTCAACTTGGGAAGCGTCGGAGCCATCACACAAATCTGACAAATGTCTCTTGACACCTCAGCTCATGCAAGGGATTTCTTGGACATGAGAGCTATTTTTTCGACTGCCCCTAGAAAAAAGGCTGCAGAAGTGAGGACGACAGAGAAGACGTTCCTGGGTTACAGGGAAAGCTTAGCGCCATTCAAGGCGGAAAGGGAGAGTGCATGATGACTGAGCAGCATGCGGAACTCCACAGATTCTGTGACCATGATCACGTAACTCGACCGTATGTTTACTTGCTCGTGAGACACCCCACTCCGAACAAGAAATTGGTGTGATATTTCTTACTTATTCTTTGTCACTTTCACAAAGAATTGGACTAAGATTTTTACCAAGTTTAAGTAAAACAACTGTGAAAATAGCGTTTAAATTATTAAATTTGTAAAACTGGATCATTTGGAAGTCGAATGCTAGCTACTATTGCTGTGAGTGTAGCGTAGGAATTATTAAATGCGTAAGACTTGAACATTTGTAAGCCGAATGCTACTGTTGCACGCGAAGAAATGCTGGCGGCTCTCAGACGCCTGCTGCGAGTTAAAAGTCTCGCCTCAGACTGACTGCTTGTCATCAGCAGTTGCGCAACACCCTCGTGTCACATGAAGATAGCTAGAGGCGGTTCTCTTCGTTAAAATTAATTACATCATCGCACTCTTCACACCATTGTACGATCTACTTGGCACCGACGAACAATGCAGGATCAGAAGCGTAAACCTTCAGGTCTCATCATTAGTGCTTCTTAACGATGAGTCTTCAGGGCCTCGCAGTGAAGAAATGTTGCACAATTTACAAGGGCGATCAACTTTTCTCTAGGGAGAATCATTATACCCCCTTAAGATCTTCTCAACGAAACATTTGTGAGAAAAATTTCACATTCTTCTTGAAGAGAACAACTTTTGGTAATTGGGTTAAAGTGACAGTGTTTGATATGAAACATCAACTATTGGAAAAATTACCGCATTTTTTCTGGTACTTATCATTCTATTTTGCGCAAAAAAAATTATCGTGCAGATTCTACCAATAAATCTTATTCTAAGGAATAGAATTCACGATTCCTTCTGGAAAGAAATGGAATTAGAGAATAGTGTTCACCCAGTGCCTCCGCAATATTCTCTTAACTTACGTTAACTAATTTTCATTGGTGAAAACTGTACAAAACGTATTGTTTATTGCCTGCTATTTGATTTTCCAGTTCTACTGCAGCTAAAAATTATCATAATATCTAAAAAAGAAAGATTGAACAAGTAAAGTTTATGAAAATTTAGCTAAATGAACCACCGTGATAAGTTACTTGCTTTTAAGAAAGTTTCCTAACTCGTGACTAGCTCGTACAGCCGGGTCATTTTTAAACATCACCATACAACATGCACAGTTCAAAAGTCTTCTAAAATAAAGGATTCTGGTTTGAGCTCTATGATACATAAGTGGCCCCAATAGCAGGGCCACAGCAGTATTCAGGAATGAATACCATACGGTCGATCTACTCTTATCCTGTCTTGATTTAATAGTTCGTGCGAGCTGTGCTTTTACAAATGAATCCTTTATGAAACTCGATTGTGGTGAAGAAAATGCTCCGGCTCTGTTATGCGTAAAGGTTAATGACGCTGAATTTGACTATTATTCTTAAATCTACTAGTCGTCACATGCCTGTGAGAGATTGATGTCTGACGGTTTAGAGCTTGAGTAGCCAAATAAGAATTAGCCACTCGGCTCGTTCCTGTAACCATAATACTTATCTGTACCGTGCAGTGCAGGATTGTCTCACGCAATGTTATCAGTGCGTCGTAAGCTCTGTTTTGACCGTGGGAAGAGAAGGTGTGTTCTATTGTGTACCCGTGCGGTTGAGGTCTATTATAAGACGCTTCTTTACTGTGGAAGTCACAACAGTAGAGAATATTGCTGTAAATGTTGAGTCTATCGTTTGAATATGTCATAGGTACTTCCCGTTGATGCAGTTTAAAATTTCGAATTTACATGGCTGCTTAGTGGGGACGTTTTAGTTTCCATTGAATCAATCGTATTTTGTAATGACTTCCAGAATTTTGTTTGCACTGCGTAAATAATTCATTAAAATGTTGTATTAGTTTTCTTTTCTATATTGTACAAAATAAACTGCAACTTGAGCTTGCACGAGAAAGCTTGAGGTCACATTATTTTCAGCCACTTGTAGCTACAAACAATTCAAATATATTAAATTTTTAGTCCAAAATTCTTACTGAAAAGTTTTCCCAACCCAATGCTTCTATTAAGGCCCTGTTGTAGGGAATGCATCATAAATGGATTCTTCGTTTAGGAGATCATAGTTTCCTTGAATTCTATTTTCTGGGCTTGAGGACAAAAACGGAGTTTTAAAAAAATTGAAGACATGACGTCCGTAAGCGAACCCATCAAGCATGAACGCGACGTATATGTTTTTCGTTCACTCAACTTTAACTACGTAAGTTATTAAAATACCACGGAGTATCTTTTTATCAGCCTCTTAAATTGTAAAATATTGGACAATTATGCACCGGACTTTGTATGCGGCCTTGAAAGAAAACCAGCGGTAGGAAACGTAAGATTTTCGAACGAAATGCTAGGTCGAATTATCCTTTCAAACGTCGCTTATCCAACAAGCCTTGAATCAGCTGTGAAAGTAAGTTAGCGAATGTCTACACCACACTTGCAACCTGGCTGCATGGGAGCGCACTCGTTTTCTTTTGAATTAACGGAGGCAGAGTGCAAAGTTCATGGAGCTTTGCTTCCATACTAGCACGCACTCTGCCTAAGGGAGTGTGTTGCAAGGTCGTTTCCCTTCTAATCTTTCTCATTGTTCCTGTTAAAAGATCAACTGAGCCTTTTCTATTCTGCTTTGCTGTAGGAACACTTTCAATTTCAACGCAAAACCTGGTCAAGTGATCATTGAGCGCCAAAATGTAAAGTTTATGAATGTTCTTTTATAGGAACCAAAAGATTCTTCATGTGATCTGTTAAGATACTCGACGGCATCACTCCAGAGCCACTCTAGATAAAGGAAAGATAAGTCCATGGACGAAAATAAAAGAGCGTTTGTCTACCGTGTCCCTGAAATTGTACGTGAAAATGAAGGAAACAGTTACGCCTCTGTACCTTGCTCCCAGTTTCTAGTTAAACCATTACTGCCGAAACTCTAGTCAGATTGTGAGGCGTTAAACGGTACAAATTCAAGAAAGTAGGTTTTAACAAATGAAGTTCCTCTGCTTTAATTTAGTGTGCTAAAACAGCCATGATGCTTCAAGAATTTTCAACAAGTTTCTCGAATAACAGTACATCAACACTGAAAATGTTCCTGACTCTAAGTGTTGCTACTATTGGAAAAAAAATTAATTCATCAAAACTGTGAAGCGATCGCAATGCGGTTAGGGAGAAAATTTTGCCCGAATTTTCCATATTTTTAACAATTTTTCCCTGGCACAATTGATTGGATGTGAAGTTTAATTGCGCTATTTAAAAAATTTAGGTATCCAAGCACGTTGATAAACATTAAGATGTCTCAGACTACAAAAATATTTAATGTCAAAATTAGTCCAAAAATTATTGAAAGGATTTAGGAAGTGGTGGTATATGTGAAAATGGAATAAAGTGAAGAACAAACACCATGTGAGGTATTATGAGGTCTGAATCTACACCACTTAAATCAATTGATTTTTTGGTAAGAAATTACAGCTTAGGGGTATTTTTCAGGACAAGTTTTTGCTTCTTCCTCGATTTATTTTAGTTGCTCTTTATCGCTTCAGCGACACTGTTGACAAACGCTCTTCTATTTTCCTCCGTGGACATATCTTCCCTTTATCTGGAGTGGCTCATCTGTCCACAATCCTGGCCTGGCATTACTTAACCTTGAAACTAAAGGTCCAGTACAAAACTAGTCCCACAGGTGGCAACCGCCTCTCCTCTACAGCCCAAGACTCTTAATTTATCTCGGTCCACGCCGACCGCTAACGGTATCGTCAAACCTGTTCCACTTCCCTCAGGCAAGGTGCAGGACGATGCCCTTCCCTTTTTTTTCAGCCTTTTTAGATTTGTTTCGACCGAACCATCACGCAGAGATTTCGAGTTAGGACTCTTTATAAGTGGAGGCCTCGAAATGTTGAGAAATCTGCGGGGTTACGAGCGAAGTCTCATGGGCTCATAAAGACGAGGTTTCAACTTCACTTTCACCGTAGAGATGAATTCGTTGTGGACATCCTAAGCAGGACCTTCACAACATTATGGATCAATCGCATGATTTTTATTGAATTGGAAAATATGCTTCGGTGCCCGTCAGAGCACTTTCTTTCAGAAAACACCGAATTCCTCTGTGTGAAAAATAGAACAATTGATGTCTTCATAGCATTGCGTCTAGGATAATGTTACACTCAATTGTGCTCTTACACTACTCGGCCACGAACGATGATGTGACCTTTAAAATAATTTTCAGGTAGACTCATGAAAAAGAATAGAACCCTTTAAGTACCTGTTATAGAAAAATAACACACAAATTAAACATTCATTCCTAGTTACCTTTTATATTTTGACATGCAAAATGTTCCTCTCTGATTCGATAGTAGAATTGAAAGAAAAATTGCGAATCAAGCATGTCTATTGCTGAAAGTGAGGTTTCATCTTTCTGTTAATCTGTGTTTTCTGGGGCATTCACACAGCCAAATAAATTGTGCAGTCTTTTCTACACAGTACCGGTGATCCCATGGTCAGTGCTGGCGAATGAGCTCACAAGCGTTTAGACAAGAAAGCTCGTACGGGATTTTCCCAGCGAAAGCGAACATAATCATTCATTGCATCAGACAACCGAGTGCATGAAGGCGAAGACTGCTATTGACATAATGATACAGTGTACATACATATGTATGTATAGCAGCAGTCTACTGTATCAGAACACACTTCCGCACGTGCGCGGCTCAGTTCAACAGACAGGCGAGTCATGCAGCAGGTTCGTATTGGTGTTACGTTATGTACTGTCTCTCTGATATTGTTCCCTCGTCAGACTGGAAACAAGACACAAACTTGGGTTCTGTAGGGAAAAAGAATTTACTACCATTTACACGAGTATTTTACGCCCTACCGCTAGCAGCCCTCATTTAGATGTCAGTTAAAACTGCGGTGTCCTGTTTCTTTAATCTGTGATACCACCGGCGTCACCATTTTGCTTCGTTCAATTATATTTGCAAATTTGATCAATGACACTCGTTGTTATGATCGTGTTTTAGTGGTTGATCATTTTGCATTGTAATAGGGTGTCGCCTCTGCTACCTATTTACCTTTCTCAATTCTATTAAAATTATTTTCAATGACACACGTAGTGATCGGGCTTTAGTTGCTTATCATTTTGCATCTTAAAACTGCTTTTCATAGCTACATCAAACAGTTATTAAAATGAGTAATTCTGTTGTTCTACTCTGAATCTTAACGGTTTGAAGGACGACCGGCTAGTGTTATCAGCTGCACAGCGGATGAAGTGCTTAAGTTTAGCCTGCTATTTTGTTGGCACATCCAGTTCTGCTTCATTGTCACGGTATTGGAAAAATTGAGTTTCACAGAAATATACATATTAACACTATACGAACAATATGTTAGTTTCTCTTAATGCGTTATATCATGCAAATCCAACGCTGATGTTAGCTTTGTGAGTTATTCCTATTTCATTGTTTGACATTCATTCAAATACAAAGTTAGAAAGATTAGCTTCATTAATTTTTGCCTAATTTTCATCACATTTTCAAGAAATCAGAACTGATTGTTTCTGGTGCAAATCGACTTAGTTTAAAACTAATCCCATCTCAGCGGGCAGAGTAAGGAAGCTCTTCGCTATACTCCACATCTCAGCGTGCAGAGTAAGGGAGCTCTGCGCTATACTCCCCATCTCAGCGTGCAGAGTAAGGGAGCTCTGCGCTATACTCCACATCTCAGCGGGCAGCGTGAGGGAGCTCTGCGCTATACTCCACATCTCAGCGTGCAGAGTGAGGGAGCTCTGCGCTATACTTTACATCTCAGCGTGCAGAGTAAGGGAGCTCTGCGCTATATTCCACATCTCAGCGGGCAGCGTGAAGGAGCTCTGCGCTATACTCCACATCTCAGCGTGCAGAGTAAGGGAGATATGCGCTATACTCCCCCAAAAATCTCCCAGCTTATGCTTCTGGCCGCCCTCATTCTGGCCTGACAGCCCCAGCTACCCACTGAACTCTGGACACGCTGCTGCCGACCCGCTCAAGTTGCTCCCCGAACTCTCAGTGAAAGGCCAAAAAATAATGAAGTTCTAATCGACGTTTGGAGGTCGCCGGCCTGCCTATGCTCGTGTGAGAAGCATTTATTGGCGCGTACACAGTTTTTTGCTCGTGTTTGGCCGCGTTGTGGTGCCTGGCCTCATCATTGACAGCTCGAATGCTCTCGACGCATTTCTGGAATTCATTTTTTGCCCTCGGGCACAGCGTTCTCTTAATAGGTCATCGATGTGCTCTAGTGTCCGTCTCGATCATTAATACATGTCAATAACAGAGACGGATCAAGGATTTTATTTCAGCGATAATTAGCCTTTCACAAATGTTTGTAAGTGATGTAGTAAACGAGCAATGAATTCTTGTCATATTTGTCGTTATTCTCATGCACTGAGCAGTCGGAATTCCCTGCTGCCCAGGTCATGAACATAGCTTGACAAATAATAATTATTTGATGGTCTCGTGCTGTTGTCAAGTCCTGTGCAAAAAATGTATTCTCACGACTAGAAAAACAATAATTCTCACTTCGAAATTTTTTATAAATTACTTCAGTGGCCTACGGACTTACACATGCAAGCTGAACTAAAAGATAAGAAAAAATTCATCAAATTGATTTCTAAATGAAATGTTGTATACGATTGAGTGAAAGTAATAGTTAGAGAAGACCACTCATGTCAGCTGAGTGGTGCAACTCTCCATCCCGAATATTTTGACATCCATGGGAATTAAAGAAATGAAAAGAAATTTGATGTGGAGGTAAATACGAAAAAATATTGGGTCACAGTTAGCGTCATTTCAGGCGCTAAAGACGGCAGTTTGTGTGGCTGATGTGTTTGGGGCTGAGGGTATTTTGAGCGATGAGAAAACATTAACATATAGAATACTTTGGATTTTGTGATGAGAAATTGCCGCTTTTTTTTCTCGTGTGCTAAAATGAAATGGAATTCCGAATTGACTTAACACGCAGTTGAGTACGTAAGTACGCATAAAATGGCGACTCTTCGGAAGCTGATCATTTGATTTATGTCATTTGAAGAAATTTTTCTTAAGGTGTGGTAAATTCAGTCACGCAAACATCACAATATGTTTTTTTTTAGATTTATTGATCAGTGGCAGAAAGCAGTTGTTTTGCTTTCAAATTCTGCTCCTTACCTATAACAATCGTGAGAACAACCTTGTATTATGGGAGTAAACCACGAATAAATATAAAAATAAATATATATTTACTAGTAAACAACGAGTAAATATAAATCTTCATCGTTCATGGTGACGACATAATCTTTCAAAAAGACTGCCGTGCCTTACTTTATTTAAGAAGGAATATTTAGCTTCACTAAATACAAGGTAAGCTTCATTCCTTCCTGTAACAACAAATTTCAACTTCTATGCTTAAATGTTAACTTTTCTATTCGATACCTAATTGTTTTGCTTACCAGTAAGATAATTTCGCTTACAATGATTCAAAGAATTATTTCTTGATGGACAACCTCGGAGTTTTTGTGCCAACGTAGTAGAATAAACTTCGCGTTGGTAACATCATTTTTTAGAAAGTATATAATTCATACGCAAGAGTCAATAAAACTTCCAACCTAGCACATTTATTACTCCAAGACGCCGCTGAACGGCGACTCCTCGTATAAATCCCATTGGTCGCTGGGATTATTGATGTACGTAAATTTATGGGCAGTAGGCGACCTCCCGGGAATAGACCATCAGTCTACGTGTCCGTGTTGAATTCATGCTCAGCACAAGAGACTTGTCCGAGAGCTTCATTTACAGGTGTCTGTAGGCTTGCTAATGGATTGCGTACGTCGGAAAATCTGTGATTGAAATGAACAGTGCTGGTTATAGAAGAGCTGATTAATTAAGTTTAAGAGTCGGTGTCTTATTTATATTTTGGAAATGATATTAGCCCACAGCGAAGATTTTGAGTGAAATCGATTGTTGAGATCACGGTGTGATGAGATGATTTAATCGGAGCGATTAACTGTTCCCCAATTGCTCACGCTTTAGACAAGAATGACTGGTTAGATCCCAGTTCGAAACATGTGGTATTTTCCTAAAAGCGCAGTTCTTTTGTGGTTACATCAAACTGAGAATACGGATAGAAGAGGTAAGAGCAAAAGCTCTTCTACTTATTGAGCGTGTATTTCATTCACTCACTCCATCCTTTGAGGTTAGGAATTATAAAAACTTACTGGTATGAATTGACTAAAGTAATGAAGCAAAAAAAGATATTTCAAGGTTCAACATTAGAAAACGTAGCTCATTCAATAGTCGTGCTTGATTAATTTCGAAATCATTTAACTGCTATTGAAGAGTTATGAAGCATACCAATAAATATCACCGATTAGAAATATCCATGGCACTCTAAAACAAGGGGTCTGAACAAGTGAATGTCAAATGCGCCAAAAAATATATAACCACACCATGGTGAAAAGAGACAAGAGCAAACCAAGTACAGGTGGAGTTTATGCAAGATAGTAAATCTATGAAACATGAATCTTATTACCACACCTTGAATAAATATGGATTAAAATAACGTTTCAGATGACATCAGCTACCATTCCTCATTTTAGAGTTCTCAAAGAAACAACTGTGGGACATAAGATGGAACTTTTTGCTGCAGGAAGTGTGCGTGCTTTTTGTTTGACTTTATTTGAGCTTGTATGCGCTCACCGAGTCAAGGTAGGCTTTGTGTGTTTAGGTCGCCTGACACTTCGGTGTGTGTGTGCATGAAGGCAAACTACTATGTCCTTTTCCCTGCAGTCAATTTAAGCGCACGCATCGACCCACGCATCCTGTACTCTGACGAAACTGGAAATCAGAAAGAAATTCAGTAAAATCTGGGCAACTTTCTGTATTCAAAAAATAATTTCATTGACGATGAAATGTGAACACTATTTTCATTAACATCATATTTATTTCATGTTTGATTTCAATTTTTGTATTGTGGAACTGAGCTATCATAATTCACAGTTAAATTAGAAAAAAATCGAAAAATGCTATGGTATGTTTTTTATATTGTTGCTATCTGTTCGTAGCAAATAGTTATGTGATATTTTTAAATACATAATGAAAATTTCTGCCACTCTGCTGAGCGTGATCAACTCAACATTCTTTTCTAGGTATGGTAGATGTTTACCGCCGTGTTTAAGGTTTAACATCACCCCGGAAATGGGCTCCATGAGGCAACTCCGAGCAAAGACGATACCGCACAAACTCAACACTGACCATACCCGTCTTTGCACGGGTAGCCAGGCATTGCAGCATCAGTGAACCGTGTTGGTAAACTGGAGTCCATGCATTGAGGGTGGGAGATATGTGAGATCGGGATGAAAGAGAATTTATTACAACGGTCATCAAATAGGGTCTTTAGATCACTATACCAATATGTCGTTGAATTAACCCTGATAATGAGCCCTGGAAAGATGAGCAGTGCAGTCATTATGAAATGGCTAAAAAGAACGACCGTGCCTCGTAGTCGAGTAAAAATTGGACTGCCATCCCGCATGCAAGAATCAGCCGTAATGGGGAGATTAAATTTTTACAATTTTTCTCTGCGTCGTTAATGGAGCCAACACAAACATATGCAGTGTGTGAGGGATTTAGTTGGAAATCTGAGTTACATAACAAAAATTTTGAATGAGTATCATTATATATGTGGCGTCAGCAGAACTCCTGATGAAAATCTAGCTGCACGTCGCGTTATGCGTCAATAAGTAGGTTTTCAAAATTGCTTTATAAGTTGACTTCAAGCGGTAGCTAATGTTTGTGGGCAGACTGAAATACACATTCTTTACCCGTGTGTCGAACTCAAAGAATTTGATTCCTTTAATAGACCGCTGGACCTACGAATACGAGAGGCAGCTTGTATACGCATGTGAGCTGAACGTGTTCCATGGTCTCAATCAAATAAATAGAATAACACAGCAAGAACTCAAATGCAAGAGGCCTGAGAATCTTCTTCGTGTACAGCCATCATGCTGAACGGCTGCTACTCTCTGGAAGCTGCGACACTCTAAGCGACAACGAGACCAAAGATTGCTTTCTCCAATATCTGCAGCTGAGGACAATAAAATTTCTTGTCTTTGGCTGTGATATTTGATATTCATGCCTTTCAGTTGTCCATAGAGTAATATTTCATCTTTATCCCGTGCAAACCTAGTTTAAATCAGCTTATCAAATTAATAGAAGTTTCACATCATTTTTGTACTAGATCATTAAATATTACGCTTGACGCACTAGCTCCTTGGTACTTACAAAGATATTATCTAGCACGCAGCGTATAGCGTGAAATTGCACGTTGGTCTCACAACCAGGAAAAATGAAATGGATCATTACGTGAATTAAGATTTCTCTTACTTACCACGAAGATTCAGCTCACTGGAGGCTGACCACTTCATTTCCTCTATCCTGGCTCAAGTCATAGAAAGAGAAACTCGGACAATTAGTTTACATCTGTGTCGCCTGTTCTGGCAGGCCGCGGTGCAGTAAACGCTGTATGCCTCATCGTTCCCTCGCACGCGATCTGCTGAGCACGTGACACTGCGAGTGACCTCCGCCACCGCGCCCTTCTCTGCTCTCTCGATGTCAATTACTGCCACATTTCTTGCGTGTATTGTGCTGTAGATGTAGGCGCTCTTGGCGTCCGATGCCTGCGCTTACGAGCGTACATGGAACGAAAATGAATAAATATCCAGGGGAATTTAATGTTGTATTGTGGTCGCAGGTAAATGATGCATAATTTTAAAAAAGAAGTAGCATCTACTCGCATTGTGCTGCTCACGGTTGGTTTTTACAGTACACGGAAGTTTACCAGGTTTTTCGCAAAATTTCAAGTTTTCCAGGTTTTTCGGAAAAATCTGCTTACACTTTACTCTTCCTTCTTAAAAGAATTGTTCTGAAAATTTATCCTGAGATCGTCCCTTCGAACTCTTTTTCCATAAACAGGAAAAGATCGTTCAATAGTAAATCGTTTATCGCCAATATAAAACAATGAGTGATAGTGCATGCATCATTATGATGAATTTCACATAGCCCAGTAGCTACCAGATCGAACCACTTGTTTCCAGAAAGTGGACCTGATTGCCCGAATGTCACTGCGTTTCCTAAAATAATTGACGGCTCCCCGACGATGACGGACGTGAGATAGTGCCGGCCGCGCTTGAGCCAGATCTTGACAATCTGCTGGACAGCGTCATGGTCACTTGATGCTCATCATTCTGCTTGCTGAACACACTCCCAAAAGCGTGACCTTCCCGTCGGCAGAGCGCGATTCTCAGAAGTTGAGGTCGACTCCTTTGGCCGAGATGGCCACTATTACTCACTGCCTCAGAGAATTTCTCCTCATTTGAGCATGCGAATTAGCCATTATCGGCGGTGTGTGATATTTTAGTTAATCGTGACGTACGAGCCTACGATGATAATTTTTTCTTGCAAGGACGTGAGAATTATTCTTTTCATGTGTTATGACTGCTGCGATCGATCGAGGCAAATATGACTCAGTGCTAATTAACCATTTAATTGAATAGGGAATTTCTTCATTTGGAAATGCTTTGGCGCAGACCTAATCGGCAAGTTCATGAGTTGCTAACATTGTGGGTAAATTTTTAAAGGAATTTACTCAGAAATGGAAATAACAATGAACGGACGTTCTATTCCGAGTATAAAGTAAGTTATTCTCAGTAACAGTGTTAAATGATAAAACCTATAGCTTATATATTGTTTAGAAGACCTAGATTTGTTAAGCTGAAGCTCATGTAATTACAATCTCAGGATCACAAAACTAAATATTCACCCACTCAATTTCTATTGAAAAAATGTTTAATTGGGTGTCTTCAAACTTGAGATCGAATCACTTTTTATTACGTTCACCCACGAGAACAGTTCTCAGTCAAAAAAATCACGGTGCGTTGTAGATCTCTACGGAGTAATCGTCCTGATTAAATGTTCATTAGAATCTCATGCGGCTTGCAGTACATTGAGCCACGTAGACTTTTCGTACTTGAATTGAACCACAAAAGAAAAATTGCGGTTCCTGATAACAATAATTATTACACACGATCCGCGAGTTATACGACATCATCTTATACGAACCTCAACTTACGCCGATAAAAATTACCCTGCGGTATACCTGATTTGAAACTTGATCCATGCTTTGAAAAACCAAGATTAATTTTCCTCCATCTGAGTTTTGGTGACGAAGTTGTAAAACTCGGGGATCGAATGCGTGAATTTTTATGCTAAACTGGATCAAGCTTGAATTTTTTGCTTGCTCGGAGCTGCCGAGACGGCGGCTGTGGCCGGCAAGGGAGGGAGCGAGGAGGTGTCGCAAGTTGCTTGCATCACCGCACCCGGTCATCTGTCATCCAATACGTCAGCGGTTCTTAATAAGATTTACGCACAAAGGTCGACTGGAACCAATGGTAGTGACGAGTCATAGCGCAAATGTCGTCACTAATTAGCCGTGGATTTCTTTTGAAATTGATCTCTCGCACGCGTGCTTTGTGTCATTCAGGTCATGAGAGCCTGCAAGTTATGGCGGCGAATTGGCTTGAAGCAGAGGCAAATTGAATTCTGGGAGAGAATTATAATGAATTATTGCATATTTTGATGAGCACTCATGAGGTACAAGGGAAAAGTACATTACTGCCTCCATGTGTAAAATCGTTTAAAGTTAATTAGTGAACTTTATAAATACAAGTTTGGAAATATTTCATTTAGTCATGATTTTATATTTTTATCGGGTCTGAATGAATTTGTAAAAGGGATGACCATACTTCATACCAGGAATATTTGTTCAATGTTCCGTGTAGGAGTTCTCATTCAAAATTTTAATAAGACTAAATGATTGATATTTCTCATTCCTACAATTTATCTCTCAGCCAAACAACACCCCCGGAGATCAAAATTATTATCTGGTCAGTAAATAACTCCCGCTTCGATGAATTATGGATAAGATGTTTCATAACGTAAATAAAAATATCTTGAAGTTTCATAATATGGTCATGTAAAATTGAATGTATTCCTTTGCAGGAAAAGTCTTATTTTCCTGCAAGCAAAGATTTAGTGTTGAAAAATTGAACTAATCCTTTTCTTCCTTAAAAAGTTAATCTTTTTAACCATGAATATTTTTGAAGAAAGTTATGAATCATGATGCGTAGAATTGTACACAAAAAGTGGAAATTGAACATATACGTAATAAATGTAAAACATTAAAGTGTTGATGAGTTTCAATAGTCTCATACTAATGAATAGACCAGCATTCCGGCCCTTCACGCAAAGAGTAGTGGCTAGAAGGTGCGATAAAAACATTTTAATTCGTTGGAGTTTCGCCAAAACCTTTATGGACTTCGCCACTAAAGTGCTAAAGAACTAGGTTACCTTTCCATCAACTCAAGCGCGCAACATTTGCAGCAGTTTGGTAAGACGTTCAATGTTGCACTACACGAGGAAGGTTGAGTAAATTCATAAAATTTGAACAAGGTTCGCACGCTGTTATTTTAAGTTGGATCTGTTTATTTCAATCTACTAGTTTTGAGTCACTTAGTGCTAACATGAGTTGATTTTGCTGCGCCCGGTTAGAAAAGTTTTCAAATGTGCCAAAAATAGTTGGCTGATCTTAAGTGCCTGGCGTTCATTTTACAATCCAGCTCATGCGGAAAAATTTCTCCAAAATGCCTGGGTCAGTAGCTCATTTTTTTTATGAAGTTTCTGGCTTCCTTAATATTAACTTACGTTTGCAAGTTTTTGTATGATTTTAGGATTCATTGGAGATCAAGTTATTTACTCATATTTAGCGGAAGAATTGGTGTGTTTACTGATGGTCCATGATTGTGTCAGTGACTTCAATGAGTGAAGTGAAGCAGTGCGATTAAATTGGACTTAGTTTCACGGCATCGTAACATCATCCTAACTTAAAGTCGTGCCTCACTTTTGCGAATTACGAA
Organism: Platorchestia sp. MABIK; assembly: GCA_014220935.1. NCBI lineage: Eukaryota > Metazoa > Arthropoda > Malacostraca > Amphipoda > Talitridae > Platorchestia > Platorchestia sp. MABIK. The sequence goes on along the minus strand of JACJUY010000012.1, from coordinate 520,430 downwards.
ATTATTTGTACAATTCATTTAACAATCTTCTCATTTTTGTTTCTTTATCGTATTTGTCGCCATTAAAATGAATTTTTAAGTCTACTCCAATTTTGATATTTCACTAGCACTCTACGGCCAGCGCATTTAATGTGTGCTTTCATTTACCAAAGCAATAGCGCCTTCATAAATAAAAAAAAGTGCATTCACAACCCCAGGAACGTCATAGACCTTCGCAAAATATCAGGGACAAAATGAACGAGAATTTGAAAAGGGATTAATGGACACACTGATCACAACCATCAAGACTTGGTTGCTTGCCTACGTCGAATCCATCCCCACTGATGAATTCGAAAACTAAACTGTGATGGTTGTTACATTTGCTTACAATCTCATTCCGACCATTTTTATTTCGCTATCAAAAAGCAAACGGCAGGGGCTTTTTATATTCTTCATAGATCACCTCGAAAATACTTACAAATGTATAGATGCTCTATGGCAGAATGCCCAATAACATGTGCTATTTTCACTTTAATTTATGGTATGTTCAAGAGCCATAGAATTGCCTCAATGAATAAGCTAAATTTGTGAAAGTGGAAGAAACCAGACCAAGTTTTTTAATTTTCGAGTCCGTTACTCTTGATGCACGAGAACAACTCATCACAGACCCTATTCGTATCGTGTATTTCTCATATTCTCAGCTCGCATTGGGGTGGATGAGATACCATGTGATCCATTCGCATTATTGCTCAAATTCATGGGGTGCTTGCTACCCCCAGTGCTTTAATGTAAATCAGAGGTCATTTTACATTCAAAGATAGAAGTTGAACAGCACTCTAACATTTATTTACATAGTATTTCAAAATGCAACAATTCCTCAAGCGTTTGGATGTGGGAGGCATTCGTTTTTCAATTTCTGCACTATAGTTGTTTCAACTTAATGGTAGATTCAAAACCTTGTTTTCACTCCTGTATCGAAAAATCAATAGTTGCCTTGTCGACCAACTGGTTGTCAAGGAAGAATTTACTCAACAAAACAAAATATTGAATGATATCACGACGGACGCTTTTGCAAATTTGCCAGAAAGTATTTGTGCTGGTGACAACGATAGGGGAATTCTAACTACACGTTGACGTGCACAGACTCTTGCCAGACTCGAAGTAGGCAAATGGGAGCAACTATTCGGTAGGCTCTCATAGGCTTGCTGTGCACACGGAAAAGAGCCTCTGTATGACGCCAGCAAAAGTAAAAGTGAGGGCTTTGGGTTAGTAGCACACGACTCAGGCTGGCGCTGTTTTTTAGCTAGCAACAGCAGGCCATCGTGAATGTGACAGTGAACCCCAATATGACGCCAAGGGTTGTTATGGCATGGGTTGTTAAATCAGAGGTTGTAATGGCAGGAGTTGTTATAGTAGAGGTTGCTATAGCAGGGGTTGTAATGGTAGAGGTTGTAATAGCAGAGGTTAAAATGGCACGGGTTGTTCCATCATTCGAATGTTCGCTGTCAATCATTGAGACTCACTCTTGTGTCTCCTAAGACTCGAAGGAACCGAACAGCATTTTTTACTAGATGATAAAGCATGCCTGTTTTACATCGGGTGTTGCGGTCACTGTTGTAAGTTAACTATCAATTTACTACGAGTTTGAGGTGAAGGCATTATGTAATTTGATTAATAATTATCTTTTGATCTTTTCACAAAAATTAATGGAAAAATTAATTTTTCCAGCCGTTATGTGTCATGATAAATTCTTAGAAGCAGATGTGGTTATATGAGCATAAATAGATTCTTCGGTCGATCATTTTGATACTGTGTCCTCTGTCAGAACTCACTAGTTCTTTACAGGGAAAGACTAATTGTAGCTGATTTCCCTGAACTATTTAAATTATGATGTAAAACCATAAAATCTTGACTACCTTAAGTTTATCATATGTTATTGGCATAGAAAATGTTGAGCTGAAACCGTTACAGTTTTTTTTGTCAATGTACTGATAGAGAAATTCTCTTGCCTTCTTTTTTACAACTTTAATGGATGCATTCAAAACGAATTCATACCAGCATTTCCATGGCTAGCGTCGCAAATACTCGTGTTGTAAGTTCCTGTTAAATAAACATTTCAAAACATTTTAAAACAATCAAATCGCCAACGAATTAACCATCATCTTGAACTGAAAGGAATTGGGCATTCTGATACAAATAGATTCATAGTTCTTACTAGAAGGGATATTCATATCAAGAACTGCAGTTCATTCACCAATTCTCGAACAGACCTAAACACTTTGTGCCCGATAGAATTGACTTCGACCCGTCAATGCAAGAACGAACCTTGGCAATTTGCTTCAAAATAATCATGACATATCCGGGTTTCAAATACGACACAAATCACTACTCATATTGAGGACGCCATTCGCATGCCTGATGTACTCTTTAGGAAAAGTGCGCCCAGGACAAGTGCGTCCACGACTATTGTCTCCGGACACTTGCCCTTGCAGGACAACGGCAGCCAGGATTATTGCTCTTCCAGACGATAAAATATAAAGCTTGGACAATATAATATGAAGCTCAAGAACATTTATTGGCTGTTTATTTAGCTTGGCCAACCAAACTTTGCCCCGACTATCCAGACCTATCGCAATTAAATGTAACCAAGCATAATGTAACTTGACCTAAATTTTTCTAATCCAACCTCAGCTAAAAATTGAAAATTTAGTTGTGAATGTTTCAATGATTTTAAGTTCAATGAAAACGTTTAAAGCTTTCCATTAGAGCTCTGTGAATTTTGTTACTAAATTTTCGACATTGAATTAAACTGAATTTTTGCACTGAGTAAAAATGAAATTTCATTGTTTGATTTCCTAGAGACAATCGTGGGTAGTTATCCTGTAACCCCAATGCACAGCTTCTCCGGATTTCAAGCACCTGACCAATACCCACACAGCATAAAATCGCCGTTCACACCCCAAAATACACATCTTCTAGGCTTTAAAAACTAGACGAATACTCATTTTTAAGGACGCACTCCACACAATTAATATACGGCTTGTCTGGGTTTCAAGCAACAGAACAATACAATACAATAACTTTCATGCCACTAATATACAACTTATCCGGGCTTCAAGTACCTTACCAGTACCCATGACGCACTTCACACTGCAAACATACAGCTCGTCTCGACTTCAAGTAACAGACCTATCCTCACTTTAATTTAGCCGTCCATACAACTCATATAGATCTTGTCCTGGCTTTAAGTACCATACCAATTTCACTTTAATGACGCCGTCCACACAACTACAACACAGCTGGTCAGGGGTCCAGGTACAAGACCAACGCTCACATTAATACTTCACACCACCACTGACGCCAACTCTCAGCGTTGGACAAGCATGAGGAGCTTACCTTGAGGCATGAGCCTTCCCTTCGAGAGGCGACACTGTGGGCACCGGTGAAAGTGCTCGCTGATCATACTTTTAGTGCACAGCTGCGTCATAAATCAAACAATGATCGATGTGTTGGACTGTTGCTATGCTGCTATAGTCAGAAATTTGCATGGAATATTATTTTTACTTTAATTTTGAGGCGAATAATCTATAAGCAGAATTTTGGCGACGCATCAAATGATTTAGTTCACTGATTTTGTAATGGTCATCCTAAAAATCGTCAATGTCTCAGATATTACTAGTGTTCTAATTAAGGACTAGTGTTTTACCTTGCAAGTGAGGAATTTCACCCTACGCTGATGCTATTAATAGTTTATTAACTTGATTCGAATTTCCCCATCGAGTGGAACTCAAGCGCTTCCCGACAAACTCAAGGGTATCCACACAAAACGAACGTGTTTCATGCAAAAAATTGGAATTGAATCTCCGCCAATTTATTTTTTTCATATTTTGAAATTACAGCTAATCTGATTTTCAGCTGCTGATTTCCTCTGTCATAGTAGTTATGTATTTCGTAAAAATCAATAGAAGGCTCAAGGGTTTACAAATGAATTTTCATTCCTACCACTCAAGACAATCTAAATACATTGTCAATAATAATAGGTGGGGTAGAAAAAGAAGTAACGTAGCAACAGCTTTTTTGTTGGAAAATAGTACTCAAGAAATTCAAGGGCAAGCCACAGCATTCTGAGTTCAAGAATTCTCTTCCAGCGAGACATAATTGCATCACGCGGCGGAAAGATTATTCGCTCAAAGTTGATTTCTATCATAAGCTGGGAGCACGATTATTAGCTCTGTAATTCGCATGCGTGCATGGAAAGCATTTGAAGCGTTTCTTGGCCCTCCGCGCGCTCTCATGCCACAACGACGTACCTTAATCGAGCAACCGAAAGTCATTAGCCCAAATTTGTCTTCATTAGCTCAAAAAAGGGACATAAAATTTCAGACAGAATAGATAAATATGAAAATACAAAAATAGTAGTTGAATTTATGTATGTGTTTGTCAAAACATATAATTATATTTATTTGACAAAATTTCATTGTGATTAATGAACTGCAAACGTAAAAAATATATGCTTAATATTAGCTCCTGATGAATATGAATCAAATGCTTATGATTGAGCAAACGCCTTGAACTAACGAAAGCTTATCAATAGCTCCCAATTCTAAATATTGCTCGTCTACAATGCAACGAAACTATTTTATTCTGCTAGAGCACGAGTGATAGTCTACACTTGATTTCAATTTTCTACGTCCCATTTCCTACTCTGAAAACTGTCACAGTGTAAGAGTTTGAGAAGCACGTTTATTTTGCTCAGCAAACTTGAGTCCTTCATCACACCAGTTTGACCTGCGTGCTGTCGTGAAATCCTAAATTAAATTTCAATTTTAGCAGTTATCAATGACAGTGCATCACAATTTATATTTGCATGGAACTTGGCAAACATGAGGCTTCATTATCAACCGAAATTTATTTTATTATTAGTCAACAAACTTGCATGAACCAGAGACTCACGTCTATGGTAGTTCCTTTTCAAACACTTTGCTTGGAAGAACTTTGCAAGACCTGTAAAGTAATGGGGATCATCAAGTTTCGACTTTAAGAGGTGAAAGTTAGGCCACGTTACAGTTTTTACCTGATTTGATGAGGTTATGACTACAGCAGCGGGTTGACAAAACGTACATTATCTATGATAGAAAATTACTTCACGGTACCTCAATCGAGTAGTGCGTAGATCTTAGATCTTAAATTTGATTACAAACTGAGTATTTTGGAAATATTTTACATATCATGATGTTTTATCTGTCAACGAAAGAATTTCAAGGCAAAAATACTCCCCGTCCGCCACTGCAGGAACCTGCTCTCGCCGGCCTTATTCTCCCGATGACACCTGCTCTTGAAGTGAGCGTTTAGACTGAGGCAATTTGTTGGTTGCCTTGGGTACTTGTTTTTTTCGCACATACACTATAAAGTGTTACGAATGGTTTATGAGCGTAGATATTTATTATCGGTTGGTAATGCCCACTGATATTTCATTAGAAACTTATTAACATTATTTAACCATTCCAAAGTATAGGCCTTAACCTTAATGGACAAAGAATCTTATAATATACGAGAATTATTTTCAACAGGGGCTTCATCATTTCTTCTGATCGAATGCATCTCATACTCATGCAATTCGGTCATGATTCAAAATCGCTCAAGATATACATCAATAACTAAATGCAAATTTGGTTAGAGTGCAATTCCGATGGCTGGGATGACCAAACCCTTTTGCATTTTCTCTCGACAACATTGCGTTGTCCACCGTCATCGATCGTGATGTTGTTTTGCTCATCCCGTAACTAGAGCGTGACCGTCATGGAAAATTTCACGACTGCAGTCGAAAGTCGACCTTCGAAGTCACGACTCATTGCCTTGCGTAATTTAATTTTGTGCTACTGGCATGTACTAGTAATGTATCTCTAAAATAACACGTGAACTCTGCAATCAATCATAGTAAAGCTAACAGGAAAGTTCTAATGTCTGGCATTGGTCAGGGTTTTGACTCAGAACTCATTTCATTTTTCATCTACATCGCAAGGACAAGGACACTTATAATTGACTCATTAAAACTACCGGAGCTGGACTGAAGTTTTCCCTTGGCCGTGGCAATGAAAGCATAACAAAATATGTGCGTCTCTCCATGGCTTTACACTGGTTTGTGCACACACATTCAGAACTCTACCCGTGCTTTAACCTGCAAAATGCACATATCACGATTGCTGATATTTTTTAGCTCAGCTAAGCTTGTCAGTTGGCGAGTATTTCATTGTTTCCATTGCTAAAATATTCAAAATACTTCAATCTATCATTGCATTAGAACTAAAGCTTCCGAAGCTGGCAAGGAAGGGGCTTGACTGCGCCTACTAAGTATTAAGTTCAACACCAAACTCAAATTTACTGTCAATTGTAGTGAGCTGTTTGGAAAATAGCAAACATGAACTGGATCATGGCTTCATTTAGCTTTGATTGAATATTTATGAAAGTGGAATTTGCGACTACTGGCTGGTCACCAACATTATCAAAATTGCCTCCGTGTACCACCGGTGGCGCACGTCGCAGTCAAAGTGTTAAATCGGTCATTCTATGACACGTGTCGCGTTGTTGACTGGAAACATCAACGCATGTAAAGTAACGATCTTTATGTCAATCATGGGTCATACGGAGCTCCTACGGTAACCTATCAAAAAATAAACAAGTTCAGGGGTAAAGCATGAAAACAATTTAGTGGATTTATGTTTCCAACTGAAAAGTAGATAAGAATATTTGCAATTTCGTTTCTTTCAGCACAACTCGACTCCACAATCTATCTTAGAAATATCTTAGTACAAATTCGAGCCTGTTTTGAAATGAGCAATAAAAATGACTTCAATTTCTATATCTTGCTTTGAACCAAGACACTAGAAGGAAACTTTGGCAGGCCAATTGCACCATAGCAGAATTTCTTTACTAGTTTTCACCACGATATTTCCACGAGAATAATGATGTCCCAATTTTTAATGAACAGTATATGAAAGCGGTTCAAGACAGCACTACTAGTAAGTAAAGCGAGATATCTCCCATGCATTCATTTTAATAAAAATCAATATCGTCCATCACCTCACAAATCTTATGTGAGCAGAATAATTGACGAATGCTTCAATCGTTCTTACAAACTTACATCAATTCGAGTTGTTATGTCTGGCCTCTCTGCGATTTACTAAGCGTAAAATTTAATAAGAACATTACGAAAGATAGCAACATGACATCATTTTTAACCCTGTCAATTCCCGACGACTTCTGAAAACCAATATTTTACGAACGAGACATAAAATATAATATTTTAAAGGGTTATAAAGAAGAACAAGACACATCGAGGCGTGTTAAGTAGTAGAAAAATTTTAAGAAACAAAACAATCTGACCAGATAAAACTTCTGACCAGAAAAAACTGATTACCAACACAACTTACAAAACCTGACTGGACAAAAACTCATTACTGTCTTTGCAGATTCAAATGGCCGGCTTTACGAATTAAAATGGCTGGCTTTACAAATTCAAATAACCAGTTTTACAGGTCTAAACGAAAATGTGAGAACGTAGCACTGTTCAATTACTACTAGGCTCTGATTTTTTCTTCACTTAGCGCTTTCGTATTCTGCGACGGCTCAATTATACCTAATTCATAAAAATCATTTCAAATGTATTTGTGCTTATGTAAGCAATGCATTTTAGTATAAATTCATATGCAATGATTTCTCGGAATGAAGAATTCGGCTTTTCACCTGAATGAATGCACCTTCGCTTCTATCTTTCAACGATCATAAAATTCCAGGTAGTTGAAGTAGGCTCGTTCTTAAAGAATATTGATTCTGCAGCTCTTGCCTTGAACATTGTAACATAGCAACAAGAAAGTCGCACTTTTCGGACTCTATTCCAACTGAGCTGCACGTGGCTTCTTTCCTCGAAAAACAAACTGGTGAAGTCATCGTGACTTGGCAGCACTTATATCCATGTATTTTATGAAGAAGTCCTTCACCTCCTAAAAGAAAAAGCATTTTTCTGAAGCTAGAAGAGCTCTAAATCTGTGTATTTTGAAGAATAGTCTACCTTCACATAGCGTAATCCATCAAACTGACCTTCCTGCAGTATGAGAAAAAGTGATCACAAGTCGTATTAGCTTTCATTTTAGCATCGAGTAAAAGCCCCTCAAGTTTGTAGTTTTCATTTATACGTGCAATAATGTGCTACTCTCTGTCGCATGCTTGGCGTGGCAGTTCTATATACTTTAAAATGAACTATTAAATTTTACTTGAATGTCAGATGGCTGAATAAAAATATAATGATGGAAAGTTTACTGTGGCTGTATTTAAGTGAGTAAATGAAAATACGAATACAATCGAAACACTTCCGAACTTTATCTAAAAGGTAAAAATACTGGCAAAATGTTTCACCGTGAAGTTAACGCATTTCAATCGCGATGACTGAACGAAACTCTCACGTAAGTTACAATTTCTGTTATTCAAGGTAAGCATTTGAACTCGATCGTGCAATTTCCGGGCCTCTGAAGAGAGTGCAAGTTCCACCTCATCCTCGTGACCTGGAGCTCCCCACACCGTCTCTGCGCGGCTGGGTTGTGGCGATCAAGTCAGGGACAAGCCTCATAAAAAAGCAACTAAAATCGAAAGTACATATTCAATGAGGCAAAAAGTGGTCCCTGGAATAGCGATCGCTCTCTAGACAGGGACGCTCCTATCCGTTTACGTAGCTTCATATCTCAGGTGCTCCTAATTGCTCTCTCTTTCAATGACTTGCTATGACCTTTTGCTTTAGATAAAGGTGTTATAAAGCTCAGGTCAGATTTGTAACTAATTTACGTTCTGTCGTAGCGGTACAGCTGGAGGCGTAAGTTATTCTAAAAGAGCAACGAAAAATAACGTTGCTTACTGCACCGTTAGGACGCACTAATTATATTGAAAACCCATACCTAGATAGCTATTGGAACGACCTTAACGTACTACGAGCTAGTATCGTAAATATGTGTATTGGATCTGATCAAGTCAAGCGTAATTTCTCTCCATCGAATCAAAATAGATTCAATTATTTTCTGATTGTTTTTCTTTCAAATATTCGTGTCTTTAAGGAATGAAATTTGTTGATTTCATTAAAACGCTCACCGTTCGTTACAGCGATTAGCTTATTCATAAAATTACTTTATATTTTATACGCGTAAATATATTTGGACATTCCCGTTAATGCCATTTGGTTAAGGCACAGCCATTTTGTCATTCACAGTATCATCGAGTATTTGCAGCAGAATAAATTACCTACCACGCATATTAAGGTAGCCGTACGTCACGTCAAAGGGAGTCTGCATGCAAAATGATTCAACCTTACCCAATTCAGCTATGACAGATGACGTAGTACATTATTGTAGAAATGAGTTAGCACCTGTTCACAACTGTTCACATTTCCTGATTGTTATTCAGTTTTCAGTTATGTTTGAGCTTCAAGCTTCTGTCCAGTGAACTTACAGTCAAAGATAACCTAAAATAATATGAACATGGAATTTTCACTACACGTTTTCATAGTTTCATTACAATTTTTACAAATTGCATATGATGTTCTTATCTAGCAGCTAATGGATGTTCATAAGAGGGTAGGGAGACGCTCTCCCTGCTGGCCATTTATCAATGCATCTCGGAAACATCACCCACGAAAGACCCAAGGTTATCCGTCTGGCTCGCGTCTCGGGCTGAACTCCTCTGCACTGAACTCCTCATTTTATTTGACACAAATGTGGGCCAGTTCTTTGAATTTGCATTTATTCCATTCATACGAACTCATTTTTTGACCAATGCCAAAGTACTCATATTCATTAAATTAAGGTACATTTCCCAAGAACTCGTGAATAATTTATGGGTTACCGTAATACATCATTAGTCGGACTTGAGCTTCTCAGAGTGACCAGGTGGATTGGATCTCCTGATCTCAATATTAAGACTACATATTTCGAAGAAAATTCCTCCATGCAAATCTAGAACAAGACTGGACAAGCTAGCAAGGTTGGACGACAAGCACGACAAAGCTGGTGCATTTCAGAGAGACTTTGCGTCTGGATATTTCTCGGGCAAGGACACTCTTCGAGCGCAGGCCGAGGGATTGTCAAGAGTGCACGTGTGTTGCATGGGTCATCATATGGGCACGGTGAACTTTCTATGACCCTATCAGGATTGTGCCAAGCCCTAGTAAAATGCAAATGAAATCTTTAATTGAAACGTTCGGAATCAGAGCATTTTCAAACGCGATTATTAGGCACTGACGAAAAACTTGAATTTGAATTCATCAGGTTGGTGCATAAGTAATGTCCTATGTGCAAAACGGATGTTTAAAATTAGATTTGCCCATTATTTACTTTCTGTTATAAGAGTAACATATTTTTGTGACTACACTAAACAATTTTATTTATGATTATTTCTGTTACGTTCATAATTTTCATAAACATTGGCATCCGTGTGTGTCCAATCTAATGATCACGCAAAAAATGTCTCATGGTACTTTCAGATAAAGGTGTTAGTGCAAGTGTGGCAGAAAAATTTATTCAGAACACTAATGGGAATAAAGAAGTGAATGAAAGAAGTTGTGGGAGATAGTTTTCTCGTTTTCGAAGTGGTAATTTCACTTTAAAAGATGAGCCAAAGAAAGGTCGTCCAAGAACCTTTGATTCCGATCAGTTTAATATTCTTGTGTCCGAGAATCCTACTAAAACTAAGGAAATTGCAAGACAAAAGCAGTGGCCCATGCAACCTGCTCGGGATTTCCCTTTGTTCCCAGGACAACAGAACCATTTTACTGGACTTAGGTCGACAACAAAAGAAAAGATTAAGAAAGAGTTGAATTTGTATTTGGATTCTATTCGAATAGAATTTTACAAGTGAGACAAATATACGCTCATTGAAAAGTGGAATGAGGTCATTGAAAGTAAGGGAGAGTGTGTTAATGAATAATCATTGGTTCATTTATTTTTGCCCAAAAAATTTGAATCGAACATTATTTTTTCGCTAGCCAGATAGTTTAAATAGCTTGAAACTGCTCAAATTATGTTCGTACTCCATTTTCTCGAGAACATGAAAGTTGAAATTCGATGCTTAAATTTCAACGTGTTGTCATGCACTATTGTATTCAAGAGTCATTATAATTTAAACCATTCGCTACACCAACGACTTCTCATAAACTCAACAATCTTGTGAGCTTAGAAACATCCCCATATGTGCATGTATATATGCCACCTGCATCCCGCTAGGCCCCCTGTTGCACACAGAGACAGATCACCGACAGGTAGTGAGGCCATTAGACAGCAACAGACACCGGCGACACTTGGGCTAGCATGCTGCCTTTTTGTCTATGAATGACCTCAAGCGGGTGTTAATTAGTGCTTCGTATTCTGACCTTCATTACATTGGTTGAATTTCATTTTCAATCTCATTTTTTGTTAAGTTAACGTGCATCCGAATTCGTTCTCTATACCGGTGAAGTTTAAAGTAAAATGTGAAAAACCAAAGATAATTTTAAACCACAAATTGTTCTCCAAATGTTGGGAAACTTAAATTTGAAGGAAATGTAGTTTGCTAATGAGTGCAATTTGTATTCGAATGCACGACCAACGTTTCATAATTTTATGATCTTCATGATCGGTTATTTTATCATATTTTGCACCATGTTGTCGGTTTTGGTCGGAGATTTCTTGATAATCTTTTCTATCGTCCATTTGAGTAATGATACTTTCATTGTATGCTTATTACGCAGTAATCATTATTTTCTCTATAGAAATTTTCCCGTTTTTCATCCTAACGAAAAACACAAAACTTCGAATTACATTTGAAGAACGTTCAGCGTGAACAAACTTCTAAAGATTTGTCATAATACTAACTCTTCACGGTAGAGTCGGTGAGAACTTAAGCCTAATGTAAAGAACCCTCAATTAACAATAGTGATGTTCCTTTCCGCTGTGATGGTCGCTCAGAACAGGTATTTGCACTCACTGGACGAGCTCAGTTCCTTCGAGCCCCTTTCTCTTCGAAATGCAAGCAAAAAGTTCAAGTTTCTTTCTTCCATCGCCTCCTTCTCTTCCTCTGCTCGCCGGCCACGAGCTCAGTCATGAGATCAACCGCAAGCAATTGGCTGCAATTATTGAGAGTAAGTCGCACTGCTGGTCAATGGGATCAACTACTTCAGTGTGAAGTTCCAAGTCAGATTTGAACTGATCAACTCGACTCTGAACTGACTAACTTGAATATAAATTTACCAACTAGGAAGCGGAAGTTACCAATTTAAATCTGAACTAATTCGTATCTTAAGCACCCCACTCACACGCGAAGTTGTCAGTTTGGATGTGAATTAATCGTTTTCGGATCTGAACGTGTCAACTCAGATGTGGCATTCACTGTGTGAAATGAATAGCAACAGCTCATTTGTTATTACAAGCAGAACTACGAAACAAGTAGTGATTAAATGGTGCTTAGTTTTCAAAAAATTTTAGTCGTTATTCGTACCGCTGTGACACGATAAATTGTCTGAAAATCTGTCCCCTGTTGTAGATTGCAAAAGCCTATGTCCTACCATTCTTTTCACCGTAGCTGATTTATACTCCAGGCATTTTGTGTTCTCATACTCGTTTGGAATTTATCAATGTCATTTTGAAATTTTTACAGAAATAATTGTTGCAACTCTCTGATTTCCTTAGTTGTGACTCCATATAGATGGAGAAAAAGTAGGGCTTGGCTTTTTGAAGGAAAAGGGAGGGGCAGATTAACGTCCTTGAATGTGTTTTTCTCTTTTATTCGAGAATAAACAGACAGACAGAATTTTTCATTTATATTGCAGCGTGTAATGATCAAACATCAGATTTTCATTTCCTGTAGCTAGTTTTTGAGGCCTACGAGTGAAACTCCGAAATAACCGGAACACCCGCCGTTTGAAAAAAGTGCTTAAAATCTATGTGGTCATGCAACAGCTTCCTTTGTTGATTTAAAATCCCTCCTATGGACAATTTACTGTTAAAGTAATTTTTATAAATGGCCACACAACGCCAACGTTTTCTTCCGTACGCAGTAGCGCTTTTCAATATTTCATTGCGACAAGCAAGAAGATGACATCAGAATGAAAGTATTTCAACAAATTTGATATAATAAACCAATCAAATTAAAAAATTCATAAAAATATAGCAACATCCGACAAAAAGCATCAATTCTGCTTCCGATATCATTGGTAATTCTTTCAGAGCCTACCATGAGTTCCATCTTTCCGACCAGCGCTGAGTTATGACATTCGTAGTATCGGCTACGTCGGGAGTCCTTGGTGTAAAGCGCTGCTGAGTCAAATATAAACACTAATTAATATTTAGTTTTTTCTCTGTAATTTTGCAATAACAGAATAAAATCGAACAGAAAAACCACTTGAAGACACAGATTAAGCAGTTCTGAAAGTGCAACACAACAAAGTTTCCCGAATAGCATCGCCACAACAGGTGTGTCCGCCCAGAAGTTGGTTGGTCAGTTTGAAGAAGGTCAGCGCAGAGGGTTTCCAATGCAGTTGTTCTGCACCAGTTTACCTCCAAGTGAAAGCAAGAGTGGCTTCTCTTGCTGCAATCCGTAATATTAACACTGAGCTGAACCTTGAACGTAGACGCATCACGTGTAGTTTTCTAACCCGAAGACCTCTAATACTTGCAATTGAGTGCGTAGCATCACGTTGGGTAGTATGTAAGGCTGCTTGTACTTGCTCATACGAGCCTTAGACTAATGCCGTAAAGTCGGCAATGACTTAAAGATGACTTGAACACGCTAATTGTTCTAGTTACGATATTTTAGTAATCATTTGACGGTCTTGTAAATTGATTTAGTGTGATGCTTGAGCACGAATAACTGTCAATTTTAGGGCCCCGTTTGAATGAAAGAGCATCATTTGCACGCGTTGGAATCGCATGGAAACAAACTCACTTTTTCGAAGGATTGCGTAAATCTAAGCATTCAGTAAAGAAAAGAACATTTTTACATCTTATTCAGTACCATAACTGAAAACGCATTCCGTTCTCAACATATTGAGAGCATGATGAAATCTTCTTTTGAAGAAGTGAACTTCACATACATTTATAGCTCTGGACAATTTAATTTTTTGTTTCATTGGTTACAGTGAAGAAGTTTTCATCACATTAATATCGGTCCATGGAGCTGTAACACAGCCAAAACTAAGCATGAAATCGAAATAGACAGTTAAGAGCGTGCCGTAGTTCTAAAAAAAAAAATTGAGCAACGTTTTAATTTTGAATAATGATTGATTTGAAAGTAAACTCATTTGTATTGAAACACGCAAAATAAATCGAATGAATGAAAAGCTCCTTAACAACCGAACCGACTAGTTCAAGAAAGACTTTTTCAGGCATCATAATAAGTACCTTTTCTCCGCTCGACTTCACGCAGCAAGGTGAGCAAGTGCGCGCTGCGTATTCTTAACGAGCACACAACCCAACGTGCGATGGTGGGAGCGAGTGTTGCGGCAGAGCACAGCGTTCACTTTCTTTGGTAGCTCGGAGCGGAAGCTTCCGTCGGTTGTCGCTGCGGCGAAAGAGAACGCCACGAAGATCATGTCCACATTCGCCGAGGCTTCTACCTGAATCTAATGAAGCTTCGTAGGCTATCACTGTTTGGGAAAGTGCTCCAACTTTTCTGTGTGGAATTTGACTGAAATAGTTATATTTAATCTGATGTAAGCTTCGTTTCATCAATCGTGTGACGCTGTTGACAAGGGAAAATCAGATTTAATCCGATTTTAGGTCCCTATTTTTTCCTTGATGGACTAGATCATGATCTTAATCACATCCATAATAGGATCATTCGCGTACTGTTGAAACAGAAGACAAACAGGGCTTAGGAAAAATAATTAAATGAATACTTAAATTAGAGTATAGGAATATTAAAAACCAAGTGAAAATTTATAAAAATGGAGCAAAAACCATTAAAACATTGGTGGAAGTACTGGGAACATATAGTTAGGGAGTGGCACAAACATAATTAGAAAGAGAATGAATCCTTGAAAGAAGTACGGATAGTTGAGAGGAGTATGGGTCATTGAAAAGAGTACGGATAATTGAAAAGAGTATGGATTATTAAAAGAGAACGAATCATTAAAAACCATAGAGTTTATTGAAATGGATATATAATATTGAGTGCTGTTACGATGCTAAGACTAGAGAGTATTAGGGAAATATTTTAACTAAATGCAAACAACGTCACGACTGAACTTCAAACATATAAATGGCTACTGATAGCCGATTTGATAAAATTAAAGAATAAAGTCGTTCGCTTCAGGATGTAACGTTCGTAAATTTCGCTTTCAATAGAGTGAACTGGTAAGTTTTTAGAAAGACAACCGATGTTACACGAATAGAAGCAAACATAAAATTCAACATTATCTTAAATTTTCAATAACAGTTTGTTCATGCCTAATTCTCACACCTGTCCAAATGGTGTGTCATATTTCACTTTTAAATATTTCTTCAACCATCAGAGACACTTGAATACTTCCGAATTAGATTCCAGACACTATTTCAAGCAATAGGTCGCTTGTGACGTGACAGCCAGGAAGCTTCCTATACAGGGTGCGACAGTCAGTCCTGCATATTTAGGCTTTCACAGCCCTCTTGAAAAATCAGGATTTACTGCCGCAAATGTTCACAGCGATTGACATCGAATAGAATATCAAACGACTTGGAGTCTCCACATTATTCAGCCGAGCTCTATTCTTCAAGAGGCACCAGCTTAGTGAACAGCTGCATGTCGTTCATGAAGACTATATGGCCCCAGCTGTTGTCAGTTGCTTCTCTGCTTTGTTAATTTTTTTTTGAGAGGGAGGGGCGCAAAATTGGATGCTTATGGCATTTTGTAGTTTAATTACTTCATGCTCGTAATTCATCAAACGTGAATTTTGATGCAAACTATTCATGTATTGTAATTTTGAGGCGCTTTAACATGTTTTAAAATCATTTTTGAAGAAGGTTTAATCTAGTACACAGCGAAGGGAAAAATTTTCACTTATGAAATTCAACCTTTTTCTAATCCAAAGAATAACATTTTCAACATAGTTACGCCGTAATTCATGTTCTTGAGTTCTCTGGGGAAAATTTTAAATCTTTAACAGCTTATGCGTTGCAGGACAGAACAGAATCTCTGACCTTTAACCAACCACAGTCAAATCAGTAAAGTTGCTTTGCAAAGAGTGGCCCGCATAAAACATTCGTTTCGCTCACCCGTAGACTTGTACGAAAAATATTGCTTCAGCAAACCATAGCTTGTAACAAGAGAAGAAGCTTTGCGGGGTAAAAGCGTAAGATTTAATCTTGAATTCAAGGTAAATACCACATGCTTGAAGGGCAACCGTATCTTTTTTTTGCTTCCATGTGTGCACGCGAGCCTCCAAACGCCAGGGCTCAGTTTTGACAATATGCGGTGCGATCATGCCCATGAGATGCATTGAATATGAATATCAACGTTTAAATCTTCATTCAAATTTTGAGCTACAAACGCAAATTTGAGAGACACATCGAAATTAATCGAAGATATTTTACTTATTCGAAATAATTTTTTGTGATTTCTCCTCCGGGATTTTCCCTGAGACTCGGTAGTTAGTCTTGACCGTGGCACATGTCTGTCAAACATACGCATCTCAGTTTGTAACTAGGGTAATTAGAATGGTCTCTTTTTCGGATTGAAGTCCTCTGGATTGAATTTTTTTCACATAACACTTGACCATGAAGACAAAACCGCATTGTGTAGCCTTTAGAGGCAGAATGGTCTCTGTAGTCGAGTTTACTTTAAAAAAATGCTCATACTTAAATATTTTGTCTAGGACAAAACCTATCCGGCAATTTTGCGCGCCTGAGTATAAGACCAACCGGTGTTTGAGACGTCGGGCAGTGCAAATTTCGCCCGAATGTTATTACTCCTTTACTTACGGTTTTTAATAGATGGCTAGCAAGAATTGTTACCGGGAAAATATGTTCACGGCAGTGAATTCAGTTGAAGCATGAGTAACAAATTTGATTGCTGAAAATACTTGGAGCCTTTTCTACTTGTTCTGATGTTTGAATTGGCCTCTAGCTTCAAATACTTGCTTAGATAAATTTTTATTACCAATTTTAATATGATCACCTAAGTAAATCTTGGATTTGTTCCACAATATGTGAACATTTTATCTTTTTACCCATTTTCTAAATTCTTTCAGATCACTAAAGACTTTTTTCTACAATGTCCCTCATCTTGTAGAACGTAGACATTTTTTATTACGTTCATCAGTTCAAGAATCTTCAAAATGCTCTCAAGGTGAGACAGGTGGCACATTTTTGTGATGGCAGACTTTTGTGATGGCAGACTTTAGTGATGGCAGACTTTTGTGATGGCAGACTTTTGTGATGGCAGACTTTTGTGATGGCAGACTTTTGTGATGGCAGACTTTTGTGACGGCAGACTTTTGTGACGGCAGACTTTTGTGACGGCAGACTTTTGTGACGGCAGACTTTTGTGATGGCAGACTTTTGTGATGGCAGACTTTTGTGATGGCAGACTTTTGTGATGGCAGACTTTTGTGATGGCAGACTTTTGTGATGGCAGACTTTTGTGATGGCAGACTTTTGTGATGGCAGACTTTTTTTGATTGGATAATGTTTTGTTGAGCACCAAAGTGACTTCGCGTTTACTGTGAGTAGACTCCGAGTTCATACTTACAGTTAACGATTCAGAGTTTGCCTTGTTTAGTTATTGTAAGAGGTAAAACTTGAGGAAACTTTGCGTGTGGTGAAAGATATGAACGTCCCTCAGAGGAGTCTTCAACAGATATCAATTCGAAACTGATCCCGGTTTGAAAGCTCTCCTAACTTTTGTGCCATTTCCTCTCATCTTGTGTAACTTCAGCTGTTGTTAGGTCCTCATAAGGGTGAATCATAACCTAAGACCGTCGCTAATTTTTAAGTGCTTGTTCTTGTTCATGGTTCTTAAAACGTTTAAGATCTTGAAAAAAACGGAACAGACGAAAACAATTATTATGCGACAGCCTTTCTTTTCCAGAAAATAATGACTACTTGTGAATTTATTTGCTTCTCACCCATAATATTTATTATCTTTTTTGTACGTTAATGTTTTTAAAGCTATTTTCTATTTCTTTACAGTCGTTTTCCTCTTTCTTATTTTTTCGTTTAAATGTTCATCATCGTCCGAGATTGGTTTTCATTTCTAATTCAGTTTATTTGTTTTTTATACTCCTTTTTTCTTATACGAATGGTTAAATGGAATTCTTTCTATTTTCGTTCTTTCAATATCACTGCACGAATGAACGTCTCAATAATGAAATTCCTATCCGGATTTTTGGTCAATGTTTACTTCAGTGTATTCAATGATTTATCAAATTTTGTTCCCATAAATCGGTAATAGGACATATTTTATGATGTTTTACATGAATTACACTTAGGTGGCAAATGCTTACTTTTCGAGATATTCAACTTCGAAGTTATAGGAACGTCGTACATAAAAGTGAAGAAACGGACAGGTAAATATGCTGTAATACGGTATTGACGTAACGATAGACGAGGTTAGGTTAGGTCACATTAGGTTAGTTTATTAAACTAACCTTAATAAACCTAAAATAACTTAGCCATACCGAGACTGATATTTTCGCTTCCAAAAACTGCGCGTTTTCCAACGATGCAGCCTCTTACCCATGTCATGTTACTCTTACCTGAACGTTATTAATGTTATATCTCGATAAGTAAGCGTTTGCGAGGGAACTGTCTTAAAATGGATCCTATAACCGATTGGGAACAAAATTTTGGATATCGTTGAACGCACTAAGTAAAATTGACCGGATTTTTTCCCTGCTCTTGAAATTAAAGCACAATTTAAGCATAATACTTTCCTTAAATTGCTGGTCAATATTAACTTTAGTGTTGTCAATGATTTTGAAAATTTAGGTGCTTGAAATGGGTAATAAAATTCCTTTTAAGACGTTTTACACGAATGACATTTTGCTCGCAAATGCTTACTTTTCGGGCTATAGTATAATATTAACGTTCAGATACGAATAACATTATGTAGTCGGCCGCGTCGTATGCATGTATCCATTGTTGGAACACGCGCAATTTTTTGGCGTAAAAACATCTGTCTCGGTTTGGCTAAGTTAAGACAAATCATGTTAGGTTTACGTAGGTTAGTTTAGGTTAGTTTATGTAACTAACCTAACGTTACCTAACGTAATCTAACTTAACCTAACTTAACCTATCGTAACGTCAATACCATATTACAGCATATCTACGTGTTCGTTTCTTCACTTGTATATACGACGTTCCGATAACTTCAAAGTTGAATATCTGGAAAAGTAAGCATTTGCGAGCAAGATGCCTTTCGTGTAGAACGTTTAAAAATGTCATTTGACCTATTTAAAGGAAACAAATTTTCAAAATTAACAACAAAGTAAATATTGTCCAAATTGCATCCTTTTATAGTTTTTATCCTAATTTTTTGTTTCCATTATTCAGTTGAAATTATTTTCCTAGTCATTGTTTGCTCTTCAATATCCTTCATATTCTAAAATTTAACTCGTTAACCTAAATTTTCTTACCAACAGCAAAACTTAGCCTTACGAATGTTGGAGCGTTTGAAAGTTACCTGTAAAACCATTTCTAAAAGTGTATTATTTTTTATTTCAAGTAGGTGAGTTTGAGATTTGATTGGAGGTTCTACTGGT
This sequence comes from Platorchestia sp. MABIK, assembly GCA_014220935.1. Lineage (NCBI taxonomy): Eukaryota > Metazoa > Arthropoda > Malacostraca > Amphipoda > Talitridae > Platorchestia > Platorchestia sp. MABIK. Next base: position 500,704 of record JACJUY010000012.1, on the reverse strand, counting down.
CAGAACTTGGGTCTCGAAACTTGTGTAGTTTTTATTCCAGAATTTATATTGAGTACAGGTCCAAAAATCGTTCATGATATTGATCTGATCTGTTCTAATGCGAGCAAAATTTATATATGGATTTAGGAGAAAATTTTAAATTTCTCAGTAAAACGAGTTGGTGTATTTACCGATTCCAACAGATGCAGACCGTGCTATTTTAATCACATGAATTGGATACATGAAACCAATTTTAAAGTCATGCTGTCGCATATGATTGCGTGCACAAAACATTTAGAAATGTTTAATTAGACTTATTGAAAATTAGCGAGTGCTGTACTATTTCTTGCCTGAGTCGTGAAGCTTGACACAAAAGACTCATAAGATTTCTTGGGAAAGTAATTTGCGCATGCATACAGCGATGCACTTCTGTAGCTTTTCGTTTTTGTCGCTTCACAAAAGGGGATTTGAACTTGACCCCTACGCCTCATGCTTACATTTTGGCCAACATGATTTGCTCTCAAAAGAAAGAACAAGAATGAATTCAGTCATGATTCATTCAAATGCATCTATTATTCACTTTGAGTTTGATATTTATGGGGATCCTTCCTACAGTCCCAGTTATGAGCATATATTTTAATTTTCGAGTTTTTTTTTGCTGCAATCTTTCGTAGTACAACAGTCCGCTCTATTTTCTTATCGACGAAGTGGTAGTGATCTTTCAAAGCATGGAAGTCCTAACTGCGCATGTGGTCTTTGAAAGTCTGTGCTGGCTGCTCAGTATATTCATATTTCAAAAGTTGCGTCGCAGGAAGTAACCAATAATGTGCCCCTTTTAACCTCAATGGCGAAGAAATCAGCCGGGTTAAATAAGTCAATCTTGTACGTGTTTGTAGTACTTTGTAACTCAGCTGATAATTTTTTCATTTCCGCGTATGAATTTTAAATGCTAGATCAAAATGAATTAGTATTTCGTTCATTACTGAAAAATGACTTTAAAGAGTGTTCTGAAGTTTCGATTTACTTTATTGCTTAAATATTATCTACTTCACGAACTCGTTTCAAAATCAGACAAAATTTGTACCTGGTGTGCTTTTTTCTTAAGTCAACGCCTTATTGGAATATTTTCAGAGTTTGGAACTCAATAAGTTTTGAAAACTCGTGCAAAGATATGACCAATGGTCAATTAACTGATGCTCATAAAACATTGTTCTTACACTTTCAGTGAACGACTGATGAGCGCAGAAAAAGATAGTACCCGCTAATGTCTAACATGGATGTCTTCTAAGGGTACGAACCAAACGGGTCACTGATGAAAAAGAAGCAAGGACAGCATAGTTTTCTTCGCATCTCGAATTCGATGTCAGTTGAACACGATGTTTTTATTAACAATTTTTACATTTGGAGGGCAAAAAATTGTTTCCTAAACTGACAACGTGCGATTCATGTGAACGACCTGATGTTTAGAGCGCAAGTTCTTGAGTTAATTGGATAATTGCTGAACTTCAATCATAAAGTCCTGTGATCTCTGGGTGATTAACATGCTTTTCACCAGTAAATATTGCCACAAAAACATAGAGGTTGAACGCTAGACGGCAAGAAGTAGATGAAAGGGATGAAGAAGGCCTTGCGAAGCTATGTAAAAGGCGAAATAAAGGGACTACTATTATGATGCAAGTATGGAACGAATTTAAAGTTGAAAGTGTACAATTTGGAGAAAAAGCGATTAAAAAAACTGACTATACACAAGTTTCACCTTTTTTGCCCTTAAATTTGCATACGCTCCACCATCCCTATGCAAAAATCTCTAAATTTACAGAAGTACGGATTCTGCATTAAATTTTTGTAACTCATTAATAATATCGTGCAAGCCTCGGTTTAACCAAATTTAACGTCATTTTATTTTTGCAGGCAGTGGTACACGATCTCATTATGGTGTGCGGTTTCGTGCATGCTTCTCATCGTGGCAAGAAGCTTCGAGTTCGAGTCAGGCCTGCTGGACATTTCGATTACTGCGGAGGACGTCCGATCTGTGGTGAACGATGCTGTCGCGACGCTCAAATACCTGGTGGAGCAGCGGGAACCGGAGATATTCAGTAGTGGTAAGTTTTGAATATCTTTTGGGTACTTTCAACTGGTTTTAACGTGGAGAATGCAAAGCGAAAGCGTTTGTGAGATTGAGCCTTGACCATCTGCTACATGTGTTCATAACGAAGCACGGGTTTCGTTGTCGAGAAGCGGATCTTTGGGGCAAAATTGGTCATTCTCTCTGTTGATTTTGTATAGTTACAGGTATCCCTAAATAAGTTAAATAAATGACCACTAAAGCGTTTCAACATTCATCATTATTTATGTCGCTAAAAATCAGTTCGTAATCCCTTTGAATGAGCATCTATTGATATTTCCTTTATTTTTAAAAATGACTTCTGTCGTGTTCAACGACATTTTCAGAATGTTTATAACCAAAAATTCGGCATTATGATAATTATTGCTTGGTGTCACTTGAAGCAGTGTAGCCTTATTAAAATGCAAATTTGAAAATATGAAGAAAATCTCCACTTACTTTCTAAAAATATTTCTCATTTTTTGTTCAAAGTTTTTTTTCCATTCAGAAAACTCATTTTATCAAATAGTGACATTTTTTTGAAGAATGATTAGTAAAAAGAGTTAGTATACTGCCAAAATAAATGAATCGCAAAATCAGGTTTGACTTTAATGTAATACTCAACGGTTCTCCATCAGCAGCAAGTCGTGTAAGTCAGAATGTCAAGGGAATGTGTCGTATTTTCAAGAAAGCCAAAATTTCGCCAGCAAGAGAAGTGACAAGTTTTTTGCTCGTACAGTTCCCGCTCTGAAACACACCGAATTTAGTAATAAAGAAATTAGGTTTGAAGAATGTGTTCAACAGCCTTACCTGAAATCTCAGAATCGCATGACTTTCAATTTAACAACTGTAGTCTGTAAAGCCATGTTTTTAAAACCAGATTTATCCATCAGGAAACAACTCACGCTAGGCTGAAGCAGAGCTTGACTCTTGTGTTCATTTCCCTAGCTCCTTTGTTTTTAACACATTGCTTGCATTACGACCCGTCTATAGGTCGTTTAAAAATTTGTTACAATCATTTAAAATTAATAGCATTTAGTGAAACCAGTTTGTGTTTGGCGTTTTTTTAAATTGCTTACAGCATTTGACTTGAAATTTCAGATGCAAATTGAACTGTAGTTTAACCTATCGTGGTAAACGCGTTCAGGGGCTTCGAGCAAATTTAAACTTTTTTGTGGGAAGTGCATCACCTGCAGTAATTGGGGTGTATTATAATTGAAGGATTATGTTGAGTTTGTGAAACTAGATCGAGTCATTTAATAAAATCAGACTAGTTATAATTGACTATTGAATCAATCACATGTTACTATTTTCAACACACTAAACATTGTGTTGAAAAGAAAAATTTTCACGTTCAGGGAGCTTTACTTCAATGCTACTTTTTCCCTCCAAGCTCGGATCATCTATTTAATGTTAGTGGATTCGAAAGTATGTCACGTTCCACAAAAATTGTTTATTACTAACTCAGTGAACATGAGCTTAACACGTTAAGATGCATGAATTAAACTGCCTTATCACATTAAAATACCTGAATATTGTGCTTAATACAACGTAGACTCCTGAAAAAAAAATGTTGGTCGCAGAAAGCTCCTCTTGCCGGAGCGTCTGCCTGCGTATGACGCCGAGGTCCTCGACAGCTCTTGAGTAACGAGCGTCAACAAGCGCTCTGAAGCAACGCGCGTCCACGGAAATCCTTGTCACGCATGCGCCTTCTTCAGTAAAGCAGACTTTTTGTTCTGAGGCTACAACAAAAAGGATATTTTCCTGGGATAAGTTTCTTTTAATCACATGAATTCAACTCACTATTTAGATCTACCGTATTTTACAGATTTCGCAAATGTTAACTTTCACGATTCAATATCTACTTCTTCTTTTGTTGCGTTAATTTCGGATGCCGTTGAAAACTTCACATACTTCGTTAGATACATTAAATTACAAAAACCCGGAAGTGCAATGAAAGTCTCACGCCGTCATTCCGAGCTAAATACACAGTCTCATCAACCGAGTATTCTAGCGACCTCAATGATGTTTTGTCCAAATTACGATCGTATCACAGGTCAAAACTCGTACATTCAATTCTTAATTCATAAACAACGAAATCATGATTGTTTCGTAGCGATCCCTAACAGCCATTTCCTTCAACTGTACGTTTTGTGTGTAAGGAATCAACGTCGCTGCTTCCCTGTTAGTGGGCTGTGTTTACCTTCTCACGCATCAATCACAGTAATACTAGTGTGTAGCTTGCTTGCCGCTCTAATGTAGAACACAGCGGGCGGAACCGGAGACTTGCGTTCAAACGAAAGTAAAACGCTTTAAGACTTTCCCTCACCGCTCGCCTCGCATGCCTTTGTCCTTATCAGGGCATCAAACACGTGACCCATGCGTTGCCTCTCCCCCCTTCCTCTGCTTGCTCCTTAACGGGCACCGGTGACATCACTTCCTCCACGACGCTTGCGTTGATTTGTAGTTTACGTCGAGGTGTTGTACGTGTTACGGCCACTCGTGAAAAGCAGGCTTGCAGAGCTGGTGCCAAAAGCTCACGACCGCTCAACTTTCCTTACTCTTTCAATATAAGTACGGCTGCAGTAGCTGAAATGTTCGGTGTTCTAAAACGTTCCGATTTCACAGACTAGGTGTTCCGGCTCAGGTGTGACTCGGCGTAGACCTGGGTAGTTTTCAAGTTTCAGAAGTACAGGAACTTTCCTGTACTGCAAAGAATCAGATTTGCATCCCCAGCATAAGTAAAAGATGTTGAAGTAAAGGTTCGATCATGTGACTTTGGTTAAGTATAGATAAAATACAATGTGTGACGAGATGTGAATCATCCGCATCATGGAAATCCCCTCAGCGATCGCAGAGGCGCCATCAAGCCGTCAATTTGTTGATCGGAGATTCAACGAAAAATTTTGAGATTCAAGGGGCGGTTGATCTTTAATTCATTCAAAAAATTGAGTCGATTACAAATAAAGCTCATGAATTATGAATCGCATACAAATAATTCTGTAAACAAACTTTACCTATAAATTTCCTCATTCTTGAATGATCGGAAAACCAATCAAAAGGAAAGAGCTATTGTGCCTATGGGAATTAGCACTCCCTGGGGAATGTTTGAGGTCCCGAGTAAAGGTTATGAAAACTTCCCTCTTGTCGAAATAGAATAGGTTTTTTATTTTGTGGTGAACTATTGCTTCATTTGACTGGGTACTGTCCTTCGTCCTACTACTTTTTTTTAACTTTTATCTTGTTTAATGAACTTCTTTCTAAACTTACTGTTTCTATGTACCTTGTGGAAAGATTCTGTGTTCCCTTAACTCCCCACTAAATGGTGCCTTCTTCAATCCTCTCTTCGGAACGTTTTTGTTACGGTTCGGGAGGCTTAACCTAACATCTAATCTATGTTTGTCCATTCTATTAAAGGGGGGGGGGACTTGCGCCCCTGGGGAGATGCATTTAATCACGTCAGCTACAGCCATGCCTTCAGCACTTCTGTTTTTTGTTCCCATTTTACTTTGTTAGTTTTTTCAATCCTTCTTCAATATCTCCCCTCAGTGGGAAACAATTATTGTATCTATGGGAATTAGCGCTCCCAGGGGGACAATGTGAGGGCCGAGCTGAGAGTTAGGTAGGCTTTCTTTTTCTTGAAATGACATGCTATTGTTACGTTAAGGACCACCTTTTTTCGGTTCACTGCTGTCCTGTTTTTCAGCACCTACTACTTTCTTCTTCAACTTTGATCTTGTTTCATAATCTTCTTTCACAACTTACTGTTTCTATGTCCTTTCTGCGTAGATTCCGCGTTTCCTTAATTCCATAGTAAATGGTGCCTTCCTCCCCTTTGGATCGCATTTGTTACTGCGGGTAGGGAGGCTAAAACTAAGGACTAATCTAATCTCCTTCAATATCTCTTCTCTATCTTTTCTTCCTCTTCATTATAGATTCCACGTTTTCTACAGTCTATGTATAAATGGTCAATTCTCTTCGTACTCCTGAGATGGCCTTTGTTGTGGCCAGGGTGTCTCATACTAATAGAATAATTGCGGACAGTAAGAGAACTGAGTTTTATATTATCCGCCTGGCTCTAGAACGATTTCTGCTTAAAGATCGTGAATACCAAAAAGATGAATTATCCCATTTGAGGAACTGCGAGAAAATTTTCTCTTTTTTCATGACATGTTTCTCTTTGTAAAAGGTTGCACAATGTGTGCTAGGAAAAACGCAGAAAGTTATATAATTAGTATCACTTATGATACCACAACGAGATAGTTCAGCATTACTCGAATTTCCACACCACCAGTTAAATTTCATGGCGCTAGGTGTTCACATTTCATTGGTTTAATCCATTTACCCAAAGATTTTTTCGAAACCAGAGAAATCTGAGTTCTAATAGAAAATTCTTCATTGTCTGAATTAAATGCCTTTCGTCATTCAAATGCCTTTCTTCAGCTATGTTATTCGTACGAGACTACTCATTGCAGTGCGTAGGGACACGACACAACACGGTCAGGGCAGAGCTTCAGGTCTTTCCTCCGTGAACTTTCTCTGATCTCCTAACCTCGCTCATCCCTCGCTACTCGGACCGGTCGCCCTTACAACTCGTAGCGCTCGCCGGGGGTCCAAAAGGTGCTGCAGTTCTGCCACCTGAAGATGGGAAGTTGGTGCATTTGGTCTCACGATCATGTTCTTGTATCAAACATTAGGGAAAATCCACACCGAAATATTCACTACAATTTTTTGAACCATTGTTTGCAATGTCGCTAGGTCCGAGTCGAAGCACTGTTTTTTCGCCAATACGTCAACTTGGAAAAAAATAATTTGAAATTTTCGTCCTGTGTTACTCGATTTATTAAAACCTATTCGAGGATAGTTAATAAATGAAAGAAGTAAGATTATGTATTTTGTTTCCATTTTTTTGATAAAACGTTGTTACCTCGTATTTGTGAAAATTGAAAATCTCCTTAATGTGAAAATTACCGTTAACGATTAGAAAGCTCCCAATATTGAAGAGATTGTGTGTCGGGTAAAATGCGTAAAAATTTCATCGGGTTTTGACAACGGACCACAATCACGCACACGTTATTCAATCTTGACGCGCATCGTTTACATGACCTGAGCTCCTCTGAATATTCTGCTCTCAGAGAACAACTTCAGCTAAGACGGTAGTCCAACGTTATGCTGAAAAAAAGGTTGTGTAATCGCAAAATGTGGACAGAAGACGATTTTAATACAGATAGGTCGAAATTTACTTTATTCGTCAAGAATAGCAACATGGTCAACTAAGAAATTAATGCTGCTTCGTAGTTAATTGAAAGATTTCCTCGTGACTTAACCTACACTAAAAATGAATAATACCCACATTTCTGAATTACCGCAGTAAAATACTTCAATAACCTAGATGGTGAAGAATACATAGAAAGCAAATGGTTGTCCCTGCCATTTCCAAAGCACTGATGAGCACGTCGTAACAGGCCATTCAAGATGTTGCAAGAACATAATGAGCTTTCTTGGCTTGCTGGATTTTCAAATCTATAAAACATATTGAACCATCATGTGGGTGTTTTGGTTAGTGACGCAATGTAGTTCCATTTCCTTCGTCGCCATAGAGCTTGAAGATGTTTCGACTGAAGAATATCCGATTTCATTGAAATTCATTCCCCTCAGGGGGATACAACTGTTGTATCTATGGGAATTAGCGCTCCCAGGGGGACTATGTGAGGGCCTGAGCTAAAGGTTAGGTAGGCTTCCTTTTTGTTGAAATAGAATAGGTTCTTGTTTTG
>JACJUY010000012.1:439179-469768 GCA_014220935.1 Platorchestia sp. MABIK | reverse complement strand
ATAAGAAAAACATACTGGGTCGTATCGCAAAAATTCAATTGTAACGAAGAGATGCCAACATTTCATGTAACAAGTTTGAATTGACGCCTGACGACAATTAAAGCTTTCCACAGCATTAACTTTACATAACGTGTCTGTTGTTTACAATATTTGTCTGACTTGGGATGTGGCGGGGGCTGCTGCAGCTGTCGTGCTAGACAGGAGCGTGGCTGGACGCCCTACGCTGGCGCCAACCTCCCGTGTCTGCCGGAGAATGATGAGCGGGGCTGTGAGCGCTTATTGCTCTTCACTTCACTCCAGCCAGGCTCGGTTGTCTAGCAGTTTGAAGACGGTTAGATTTGGTGGCGAGGCAGCTAGAATATCTGGGTAAACTAGGTGGTGTAGCAGCTAGTAGACTTGGTTAGACTTCGTGGTGTATCAGGTTGGATATTTGGCTAGATATTGTGGTGTGGCAGCTTGTCGACTTTCTAGATATAGTGGTCTGGGTGCAAGGATATTTGGCTGGATATTGCAGTGGGGCAACTAGGATATTTGGCTAGACTTGGTGGTGTGGCAGTTTGGAGGCATGGCCAAACTTGTTCGTGTGGCTGCTCGGGGGCTCGGTCCAACTTTGTGTCTTGGCAGTTCAAGGGTTTGGAAACTTGGACTTTTTGGAAAGATTGGCTCACGTAAGAGGCAGTCAGCGACAGCGGCTGCACGAACACATGGCTTCTTGCCTTTTGTTTCTTGCAATTCTGTTGGTTCCGGTAGCCGATGCATTACGAAAATTAGTTGCGAAACCTTTTTTCAATTTTAGCAATTGTTTCATTCCTGCTTTGCATCCTTGTCTAGTTTTGTATACCTTAGCTGTAGCTAGCTAATTTAACCTTCTTGGTTATTTCGATCTACTCAAAATTTACTTTAATGGGCTTTAAATTGTGTTCAGAGTAGACTTGCTCCCACGGGGGAAATTGAAAGGTCCCGAGCTGAAGGTTATGTAGGCCTTTCTTTTATTGCAATGGAATTGGTTACTTTCTGTGAACCACAATTTTTGGTCAGCTACTGTCTTTTTTGAAGCATCTATTACTTTCTTCTTCAACTTTGATCTTGTTACATAAGTTTCAACCATGTGGTATCTCGGAGGAGATATTAAGAGACACACCTTATGCATAGATTTCCTGTTCTCGTAATTCCATTCTAAATAGTGCGTGCTTTCTTTCTCGATTGGGAAAACTTTTGTTGTGGTTAAGGAGGCTTCAATTAAATTAAAATCCTTATGTTCAGGGCAGATAACTTCTGTGTGTCGTTTTAAAATTGCGAACTTTTCGGCCTTCCCGGCTTAAACATTTCTAAATCATTTTTCTCAGTTAATAGGGTGAAAATGTCTGCAAATTATTTTAGTTGCTTGAGAATTCAACGCTCTCTCTCTAAGAAACTTAAGAAACTTGAGAAACTGAGACCCAAAGTGTTTCGAGTTTAATGCGAGTAAAAAGAAAATGAAACAAGCAGGTTCAATCATAAAGATGCTCGTTTCTAACGTAGTTTCTTAACATTATTTCACTGAAATATTCTAACTTATTTTCACTGCTTGTATTTTCGCGTGTATTACGCACGCAATAAAACATTTTATTTTTTAATTAGTAGACTTCCTTTTCAAAAGCGTTTCTTCCCAACAGCATTTTTAGTTGTGAAGACTAGCTTTCCAGTGATAAAAGCACCAAAGGACATTCGAGCAGTTTTTAAGAAAAATCTAGGCGAAATTGTTAATTTTTATCAGCAGCTAAGACTGTACACAAGGATTTATGTCGCGACAGCAACAGTCCTACAGCGTGAAATTGACTGAAAGGGTTCGTTGCGTTTCATCAGCACCAGCGTCAACAGGGTTATCACGAACTCATTACGCAGCGACGTCTTTGATATTCAATGCAAACGCCTTGCGCAAGGCATCAAAGGTAGTAATTTACGCTTTGTAAGATGGGACGATCAAGTTTGGGTAATATTTAATTTTTTGCCCACTGCTATTGTTTACTGTTCACTAAATTTCAAACGAGTCAAGTTTCACCGTTAAATAATGGGCAATTCCCATGAATTAATCTGGAAAACTAAAGGTACCAAATTAACTACCGAAACTTTTCAAGGCTAGTCTGAGAGTATGTGCATATTTGGCTTTAAAAACGAGATCGTAAAACCACATCCACAGATGGCGCAGTTGATAGTACGTTTTAAAATTTTAGTCTAGTATCGGAGCTAGAGCCATAATTGTCGTGCTTGTACTCGTATTTGTTGCCACGCTTTTATATTCTTCTTAGGCTATTTTCCCATACACATTATTGCACGAAAAAAATTAAACTGGTTTAGTTCCAGCCAGGTGTGTTTTTAACCAGTTTGGGCGCTCTTGCATCAGGGTTCGACGATGGGATCCATTGTACTTTTTCTTTGGAAGCTTGTTTTTACATTTCCGACCTTCGTTGGATTCGCATAGCATAACCAAGTTCGTCAGTTCTCGTTTATTTTTTGTTACCTTGAATAGAATGCATTTGAATTTTATTTGCTTGTGTCCGATTTGAAGGTGAACGCGTTGCTGTGCTAGTCATACATTCGATCAACACGCAAGCCAACCATAGCAGTGATACATTTGTCGTAGAAATTAGATATTTCTCCTTAACGTAAAGTGAAAGATGCTATGTACGTTTCTCGTTTTCATCACCTACTAGTTGGTAATGACAAATAATGATTTATTTTTACTCTACGATTTCTGGTTTTTGATGTTTTCTATCACCTATGCTCTTGTTTAGAGTAATTTTAGCCCAGATTTGATCTATTTTGCATACTTTTTATTTCTAATTTAAGTTGTCAGATTTCTAGAATTTTTTCTGCCCATTCCTAATATTTCGCATAGTACACACTTTCATGCTAATATTTTTCTTGAGTTTCTCTTCATTAATTTCACCGTTCCACTATGTCCATCATTTGTGGTACTGAGTTCGGCCATTACAATCCATTTAATTTTACTTTGAGAGCAAAACCTCAGTGGGAATTTATTGTTTTTCTCTCATTTCTGTTCCCCTCAGGGTTTACAAATATTGTATCTATGGAAATTAGCGCTCCCAGGGGGACAATGTAAGGGCCCGAGCTGAGAGTTAGGTAGGCCTTTTTTTTTGTTAAAATAAAATGCTTTTGTTATGTTAAGAACCATTTTTTTCGGTTCACTGCTGTCTTTTTTCTTCAGCACCTTCTACTTTCTCCTTCAACTTTGATCTTGTTTCATGAACTTCTTTCTCATCTTACTGTTTCTATGCCCTTTCTGCCTAGATTCCGCGATTCCTTAACTCTATACTAAATGGTGCCTTCTTCCTTCCTCTCTTTGGATAGCCTTTGTTGCGGATAGGGAGGCTTAAACTAACTAATATTCTAATCTAATGTCTGTTGTTATTAATACACGAGCTGAAATTAGTGATCTGGTTTACTTTTGTGACAAATCAGTTTTATAATTCTGACATTCGAATAGTTATATTCGTGTTTCGAACTCCAGAGTTCTTTTCGGATGGTATCTGGAAACACGCAAATCATAGACGGTTTTATGTTATTCCTATCTTCCATCATTTTGCCTGAAGATTCCAGATAACATTTAACTCAGTTCGCGATTGGCTCCGTATCTACGTATCTTTATCCCCTCGATAAAGACGTACGAAGCTTGTCTTTCACGTTCCGTCGCGTTCCACACCCGTTATCATCTCACCAGAGTTCAGCAGTTATTGGCGTTCCAGTGTGAGGACCATTTCCGGTTACCGGCGGTGTCCGTTGACCCCTGAAGTGGCGCAGCGGCGCAGCTGACGGCCGTTTAGGCGGCCTTGAGCGCGTCGTTGCGATAGGCCAAGCCGGCTGCTGAAGCCACAGCCCAGCTTCAGTAAACAAATTTCAGTGGTTTCGTATCGATTTCCCATTGAAGCTCTATTTTGTTGTATTGTATCTATAGAAGTTTGCACACCCAGGGGGAAAATGTGAGGTCGCAAGCAGTTCAGAAGGCTTTATTTTTGTTGAAATAAAAATTTTTTTGTCATGTTTAGAACCATTTTCTCGGCTCACTGCTGTCCTTTTTCAACACCTAACACTTTCTAATTTAACTTTAATCTTGCTTCATGAACTTCTTCCTCAAATTTCTGTTTTTGTGCACCTTGTGCATAGATTTCGAGTTCCCTCGAGTCCATTCTAAATGGGGCCTTCTTCTTTCCTCTCGTAGAAACGCCTTTTTTGCGGTCAGCTAGGCTTAAACTAACATCTAACCTGTTCTGTTCTGAGGTAAAAAGCCAGTTGTGTAATATGATTGCAGGATATGGACCTCATTAACCTCTAATTTCTTATTGCTCTAAGGCAAAATGCCAGTCTGTGTTTGTGCCTAGATTGTAGTTTCTTAATCTTTTCTAAATTTCAATTTTTATTCGTTTGAACTTATAGGTCAATTTTTATTAACACAAAGAAAATAATATTATTGATCTTGTAAATTTTCAACTTTTTGTTCGTTCACGTTCCACATTATAGTAATTCGAGCGTAATCCTACAACAAATTAATAACAGACGTAAAATCCTTCTGGTCGTCAGAAACTTCTTTTAATTTGCAAATGTCTTTATAAGTCATGAAATAACTTGAAGCACACCCATAGGTGAGCGATCGCTTATTTCTGTCCTGCAACTTTGGCGTCTCTGGTGACCAGTGAGAACGCTATGAACGTGTGACTTTTGCTCCTGAAGCTAAAGAATGTCTTGTTTTTCGCTCATTTCTTCAGAGTAGCTCAGTTTATCGTTTATTCCAATATTATAATTTTAGGAAAACACTCGTGTACAATTAATAGCGTCGACCATCAGCCTATTCACCCTGTATAAGAACTTATTGTCCTAGCGAGGGTGTCTTCCGAATTCGGGTTCAACCGTCGTGGATTTTCTATTTTTGATTGATGTTGAACCCGTTTGAATATTTAATTCAAGCAATGTTGTTCTACACCATTGGGTTCGTGCCTGCCTAGCTCGATTAATAATTATTAGCGTTTTCGTGCGCGCTATTAAAACGTTCGATTTTATCCTTCAATATGTTAGCACTTGTGTACTCGTATTACCGTTATCACAAGCACCGTCATTAAACTGACACTCGCAGCAGGTTATCAATATCAGAATGAGTATGTAATTGCCAATGAGCATTGAGTTCTACGAACAACTTGGAAAATAAATTTAACAAGAAATATGAATCTAAAGGTAATTTTCGAAAGAGGACCGTTGCTCAACCAAAGGTTAAGCTTCGTTGTTTGCATTTTCAAATGAAAGTGTTGTGCACATAAGGATTTAACTTAATCTGTTCTATACATTTGGATTCAACTTGAAATGTTCTGCAGACTAGGATTCTAGTTTACCTGCTCTACAAATTAGGGTTCAAGTTGAAATCTTGTGCACTTCGAGATTCTATTATTTTACGCATAGAGATTGTAATTTATTTACGCTACACCCTGAGAATCTAGCTCAGCTGTTCTGCGCATCAGTATTCTAGCCCAGCTCTTCTACAAATTAGTATTCTAGCCCAGCTGTTCTACGAATTAGTATTCTAGCTCAGCTAGTCTACGAATTAACATTCTGGTTCAACTGTTCTGCATACTGGAATTCTAGCTTAGCTGTCCTCCACACAGGGATTATAGTCGAGCTGTTCTGCAGACTGGGATTATAGTTAAGCCGTTCTGCACATTGTCATTCAGGTTCGTGTAGACCAAACATCAGGGCTCGATCGAGTGGTGTTGCTGAGGTGTCAGGGGGCGGAGGTGGACGCCGTGACGAAAGTTCGTGAGCAGCTCCGCATTGATGGAAGGTCGCTGATCCGAGCTTCCAAGGTCGCACTTACGGAATGCACGAGCTGGGCGCATCCCGGCAGTAGACTCGTGCTGTACTGAGGTGTTCATGGAAAGTCCTTTAGAAAATATCTCGTGAGAGAATAATTCACTAAAAGCCTGATTTTCATTCTGTTAATGGTTCTCTGCGCTCAGTGATGGTCCAGTTTGGGTCGTTCACAGTTTGGTTAGAAGTTAATTTCTGTGGAAAGAAATGAAGTGGTAATTTTCATCAGTTCACAAAGCATGGGGATTGAGGTAATTACTGGAACTTGATTAGGTTTTGTTTTAGCTCTGTGTATAATCACCCTGACAGCATTCGAAGTTATTACACTTGATTCCTATGTTGTCAGACATCCGAAAAGTAATCACCCTGAAGTCGGAAAACAGGCTTTTTTTTCGACAGCAAAATTGGAGGGCAAATATGCAGAGTGTCCTAACCCACAAATCAGAGCTCAAAACTGGAGACTGGATTAAGTGACAATTTCACCTCATTGCGGCATAGATGTCTTTCAGGCAGAGTGGCCTAGTTCAGTTCTTATTAGTAACTTGGCTAGGAAAAGCCAGTTTGGCAACCCTGCGATGAACACCACGCCTTCAACTTGAGTATCCTCAAATTCTGGGTTTTGTGGGTTAGGCCACTCTGTATATTTGCCCTCCAATTGATGAATACTGGGTTTATTTAAGTGGTTACAGCGTGTGTGCTTAAAACTCCTCAACCAGACGACAAATTTTCAGCAGCCATCTCGTACAGTTCGATCGTGCTCTATGACATGAACTGTTGAACGTGCTTAGGAAAGAATACGGATGACGTTTCCTTCTGAATGTACACTTCTGGATCACGCTTCATCATAATTTAGGGAAAAATACGACTATACCGTAGATACATTTCAGCCATATTTGTTTCCCTTGGATTTGGAATTTTTGTAAGCTTCAAAATGATTGACTCACTGTGGGTACATCATAGTATTTAGATCATTAACATATGTCACTTTATGTAGGATTCGACTGCCATGCGCCACATTCCAATCTCTTCGCAACTTTTTGTAGCCCGTAGGGTTGCCATCCGACTTGGAACAGCTTACGCAGCCGGCCTCATTGCGACGACAACGTAAATTGTCAGCAAATTTTATCTAAAACCATCTTCACAAGAATTGTTAAATATTAAAACTACACGGAGCAAAAATTCTTTATGAAATATTTTTAAGTTTCTCTTCGTGCTCCAATTCTTGTGTCTTCTTCTCGTGGTCTTCCCAAGTTAATTACTTTCAAATTTTATTCGAGAGCATTTCGTTCCACAGCTTTCTTTCGATTATCCGGTTTACGTGAACAATTTTTAGTATTGGTCTCATAATTGATAGTATAATTACACGACAATGTCACATTAATTCATTAGCGTATGACTACGATTCTCTTCATCCATAGGGAAAAAATTAGTTAAATACTGTTTTGAATTCTAATGTTGCGCTTGCATCAAGTAACGTAATCTTTGCTTTTGTTGACTCCCCTCAGGGGGATACAACTATATTGCATCTATGGGAATTAGCACACCTAGGGGAAAATGTGAGGGCCCACAAGGGGCCCTCACATTTGTGTGAGGGGAAATGTGTGAGGGTTCGAGCTGAAAATTTTGGGTAGGCCTTCTATTTGTTGAAATAAAATGTTTTTTGTCATGTCATGGACCACTTTTTTCGGTTTACTGCTGCCCTCTTTTTCAGCACCTACTACTTTCGTCTTCAACTTTTATCTTGTTTCATAAACTTCTTTCTCAACTTACTGTTTCTATGCCCTTCTGCATAGATTCCATGTTCGATCCATTTTCGCCGTACTAAATGGTGTCTTCCTCCTTCCTCTCTTTGAAGGGTTTTAATTTTCAGCGGTTTGGGAGGCTTAAACTAGCATATAATCTAATATTCTGTTGACTGCGGAATCATCCGGTGCATGCAGTTAGTTCTGAAGGACATGTTCCTTCAGAGTCGTCCAGAAAGAGGCTGAGTAGGGGTTCTAAATACGGTCACCTCAAATCACGGTCACTGAATCACTGAAATCACTTAGTCGTGTTCACATCACTGTGCCGAATATTTGTGTGAATCCGTTTGCTCACCTTATTAATATAATCTATGCTAAAAAAAATTCTCTCAATGTTAGGTTCACCTTTTTGAGCGTCTCCAAGACCATCTTCATTCATTATTAAGATTTGTTGGCAGTGTACATACACATGTCTGAACCTCTGTCACATTTCCTTCCTTGTTGACATACTGGCCATGAAAGCGAGTAATTGCTGACAGCGTTTGTCTTGTAAGGGAGTTTGCTAGCGATTAGTAAAGCTTGAATTCATCTTCAAATACGGAAGAACTTACAGGCTCTTCCTAATAGAAACAAGATTTCGGAAACGGATTTCTTTCTGTGAAGAAAGCCACATTTACAAGACATCTTTTCTGTACTTTGGCTATCCGGTTTCAGCATCGAATAATTGAGGATGGCATTACGAATGGACGAGCTTAGTGGCCCATTCTCTCATTGCTACTCAAGTTTCTTGTCGTAGGACACTTACATGTGCGAGCATCAGAGTAGAAAAGGAAAATCATGTACACAGCCTCCAATCTTCACTGAAAGGGTTGGCATTGAATTCTTCGTAGCCCTGCTCATGAAAGAGGAATGTAAAAACAGATTCAGTAATGCCAAATGCCTTTCACGTGCATTGTTAGGGTTATTTCCTCAAAAATCTTTCTGAGGTGTTATTGATGGTAATTGGCCCATCCTAAAAACTCGTCACTTCGCATGAGGCTGCAGTAGAACCTACCCAGACCATTCTTCATTAATTAGCGCTCTTAATTCCTTACTCTTCCATTTATGCATGTGGTGAATTTTGAGGATAGCACGTTAAAACATATTTAGGAAGGAGGGGAAAATCTCAGTCGTTGAATCAGTTTTGTGTGTTGCGAACAGAAACTTGAGGTCTGACCGTAGCCGAGAAGAGCAAATGAATTTTGGTCAGATATAATATCGTAGAAATTCGAGAGCGATGTTATGATTTCTCAAAGCGAGTACTAAGAAAGTTGGGAACACGACTGGTGTTGTGAAACTTAACGTGGTTACGAGTTATCTTACTTCGGATAGTTACAAAGAATTGAACATTTTATTTTGAATGAAGGTGAAGTAAGAGAGTTAAAAGAAGACCAAATTCTCTGTGGAGATCTGTGAAGCTGATTATATAATTTAGTACATTTTCGTCAATCATGCTAGAGAAATAATAAGTGCTTCGTGGAAATAAGGGGTTAGCATAAACATGTTTGCATAGAAATTTTTTATTGCTGTTCCGTTGATTGCCGTTTCATTTATTGCATTCCCATAAAATGGCTTTCTACTGAATATATTTTCATTGATCTCAATATCAGTAACTAAACATTCATTGCTTATATTTCCATTGGCTACATTTCTCTATTGGCTGCATTTCTCTATTGGCTACATTTCTCTATTGGCTACATTTCTCTATTGGCTACATTTCTCTATTGGCTACATTTCTCTATTGGCTACATTTCTCTATTGGCTACATTTCTCTATTGGCTACATTTCTCTATTGGTTACATTTCTCTATTGGCTACATTTCTCTATTGGCTACATTTCTCTATTGGCTACATTTCTCTATTGGCTACATTTCTCTATTGGCTACATTTCTCTATTGGCTACATTTCTCTATTGGCTACATTTCTTTATTGGCTACCTTTCCATTGATTACATTTTCATTGATTACAAGATCAAAATCCTCCCCTGCCAGCACCCACACCTGATGTCCCTGCTTTCCCTGTGGCAGGCGTGACGGAGCCGCGCGGTTCGCTGAGCGGCGACGACCTGCCGTCCGCAGCCCGCATTTCGAGGGTGGCGCACTCCGGGTCGGCGGTCTCGCACGCCCACACCTCCCTCCTTGTGCCTATGTGGGCCCACTACCTCTCCCAGGACCTGTCTCGGCCCATCGTCTCTCTTGGTGTCCGCGGAGAACGGGTACGGACCAAACGTGATCAGGAATTAAGGATGTTTTGCGAGAATAACTTGAGTATTCAAGAGTCTTTGAGGGTAGGGTTGAGCGCTGAGGGTTCTGTGAGGGTAGAATTAGGTGATGGTTCTATAAGAGTGTTGTGAAGCGTGGAAGATTTTGTGTGAGTGTGAGTGTTGATGATTCTATGAGAGAAGAATTGTATTCGATAAATTGTGACTTTTAGTTCGATGTTGCACTTGCTGTTTTCACGTTGATTGGGCCTAGCTGTAACGTGAAACGGTTTCGACCATCAAGCATATGAAATTTTCCTCATAAAACTGCCTCAAAAAACACTGATTTGTTGATCCATTGTTATCAGGTTGACACCGCCATCAGAATGTGAGGGAGGAACTGTCACTCGGCAATATGTCAATGAACAAATTAGGGTATAAATTAGGTTAAAGTGAAATGCGAGGAACTTCCAATCGGAAATGTATCGGAGAGCACATAAGGGAATAAATTCGACAAATAGTAATACATTCGTTGAAGCTGTTTCTAGTTGTTAATTTCTAAGTCTCCTCGGGCGAGGAAGGATTAATTTTTTGTGAAAATGTACTTACCTGAGTGGTAAACAAATTGTGGTATTGTTTGACCGAACCTGCACGCGTTTGGTAGCATCGACGTCAAGTTGAGTTGCAACATAAAATCATGTTGCCAGACAGCTTTTCAAAATAGAACTCCTCGTATCGTGTGAATGCCTTGCAATTTCTTTCGAATACAATAATTAGGCAAAGACTTTCGTTTGAATTGCTGAAAATATTCTACGTGTAGGGGGGAATTATTTTTTTACCGAGTGCATTGGCGTATCTGTGAGTAGCATGATATTGAAAAAAAAACATATTTTCAACCAGGTGGGCTGGAAATTAAAAAGTTGAAGATTATCAGCATGCTTATGTTGAGGATCTTTTACGCATATATGTAACCACTCAGTTTCAGCACAAGCGCTCCAGGCCTTGACGTGTACGATGATTGCAGGTATGGAAAGGTGACTCATGGTGATGACTTTAGGGACTTGGCAACGAAGAACTTTTGGTGCAGAGGTGAACACGAAGTTGAGCTCGACCTTAGAATGAAGAATCGATTGGTGTCTGATGTGCATGTTTTGGAAGCTCAGTTGCGGTGAAGCGCTTGCGGTGTACCTCAAAAATACCTCAGGTTGGGTCGAGCGGTCACGGTCGAGTTTGCTTGCACTCGATATTTGCGAAAGCTTGTGAGTAAATTTTGGTGCCAGAATTATACCTCAGTGTTCGGACACTTGTTTTGCGGGAAGTATCATGTCAAGGTACGAGCGTTTCAGTTCAAGGCGAATTCCTTACCCACTGCCCTAGCTGTCGCGACCGTAAATGTGAACTGTTTGTTTTAAAAAGTGTTAGCAAACTAAGGGATAAAAAGACGCTGCTTCAAACGAGGGAAATGGGTCCGTGGTTTTAGACAAACGCATAACGATAGAGTTTAACCGAATTTTACATTTCATGACTTCGGAAATCTTATCTGAGGAACAAAGCACTGGACAAGGTGATTTTTTTTTGTTCTGAGACTCCTTCAACTCAAAGTATGCCTTACAATGAAATGCTTACGTGTGAAAATTATAAATTTGATTTGAATAGCAAAACCTATTTGATGAATTTCGAGGTATCTGCAGCAAATCCGCAATTGAGGCTCTTTTGTCTATTTATTGCAGCAATATTCCATTTTACTTTCTCTTGTTGAAAGCCTAAAGTGATCATTCTTTAGGGCCTCATTTGAATTGAGCAATCAACATGCTAATAGTTTTCGACCGATTTCTCTCAATTTTCAAAATGCTTTTAAAACGGGACTTTAGTAATCTATTATATAAAGTGACACGAACGAAAATAATGTAAAGCCCAGAAAATAGCCCAGAACGAAAAAAGTTCTTAGTGAATCAAAAAATACGGTGTATAAAACAGTCAGCTGACGTTACTACTCGAATGACGTCTTGTCAAAAATGTTTCATGAAACGTTTTAATTATTCAATTTATGACGAATTATGTTAGGAAAAGTTTGGTTAGTTTAGTTCCTTTTACCTCATGTTGCGTCAGTGGAAGAAAAATAATAGCAATTAAATTTTAGACGCTAAAATCAAAAAGCGAGCCTAACAATTTTCGAGTTCCTCGAATGAGTCATTGCCGAAATGATTATTTGCATTTATACACTCGTAATTTCAGTAAAAATTTGTATTACTGATACAAAATATTCGGAGTAAACAAAACCTTGCAATTTAACCATATGTAATGATATAATTATTAGTTGAAATTACAGCTCTTTATATGCGAGGGGAAGACGCAGTCAGCGTCAAAAAATTACTGTAAATGACGTATCAGAAGCCACACAAACAGTGGAGAATTTTAATAAGCTTGAACTGAGAGTACTGAAGAGTCGCCTGAATTCTTAATTCAACCATACACCAGTTGGAGAATCTCAAATTGAGTGTTTACATGTATGATGTGCCCGGATAATTCTAGATTCCATAATTGATATTTTGTGTGAGATTTCATAATCTTCGCAGAATTAATTGAACGGATGTCTCAGCAGAAGGATAGTAGTAAAAAAATTAATTGTACTGAAATGAATTATCAAGAGGTAGCTATGCAACGATAGCTTTCACATGCACGAATAGGCTGGAAGGTTGTCTTTCCTCGTGAATAAGCAGCATGCGCTCCTCGCCGGCAAATACAATTTCTGAACTCGATGATAGTTGTGAGCTTGTGTCCATTTCATCGTTTGAGTACTTTAGCTATAGCATGTATGTTCGACTCCTAAGCTACCATTCGTAAAGCCATTTGTTCCGTGTGTTTGTCGTGCGAGTAATATCAGAAGTAGCTAGTTTTTATTCCACATTTTCTTTTATACTGTAGTGTATTCCGGCATGCTAAGCTCTAACACTAACGAAAATATTCTTTATTCATCACAACAGTTTTACAGCTCAACTTCATTTGGCTGAATTCAAGATAATTTTTGCAGCAGTAAGAGTGGAAATGAAATTATTTAAAACTATTTCCATCAACGTTTCAATTTCAAAATTTAACAATGATGAACGTTGGTGTAATTTGTCTGTTTCTTCACGTCTGAAAACGTCTTGTACTTGCTTGTAATTTTTTATGATAATTCAGGAAAGGTAAATTTACAGACAATTACGTGCGAGGATTCAAGGTTTTGACTTATGATATACACATATATCGAGCGTGGGGTATGGACGAGATAGGGAAACATTATTAGGATGTTTCAAAAGCATTTCGCAGTTTGTTGGTGTCCGTTAATTTTTATAGATGTTGTCTGCTACGAAAAGTAATGCTGCAACTGCTGAGAAAAAAGGGGTAAATTTGTTGCATTTTCTAGCTGAAATCAGATTTTTGGTTTTGGAAGATCACGGTGAACGCATCAGTTTATGCGAAAGTCTGTCTTTGATTCGATGTTCTTGTGGGAATGAATACACAATTTAGTAATTATCTCAGGTAAGTTTTTGCGATAAAATGCAGGCTGGAGACGGTGAAATCAGACACATTGATGGAGTTGGTTGCAAGGAGGTTATTAACGCTCTGAAAACTGCAGCAACTCGCTTCGCAGGCCGCAGGTGACCGCCTCGAGCCAAGTCTTGCTATGCGGTGGACTTGCTTCATTCGTGACCAGGCTCGTTCGCGCGCTCGCTCAAAGAAGAGCCTGAGTCACTCTATTGCATCTTGCTTTAAGGCTCGGGTCATGGCAGCTAAACCGTGAAGAAAGGTCCATCAAATAGCTCTTCTGTGGTGCAATACCCTCTAATTCTTCCACCTTTCACTCACTCCTGTCCTTTGCGAAGATCATTATGAATTGTTGTTGCACGTAGACATTTAAGTAATAATGTTCAATGGCGAGAGTTTTAGGGAGCGTTTGCGACTGGAAAACTGTAGTTGCTTGAATGCGTTATTTCTGTGAAACGACGTAGCTAAACTTCTTTGTAGAACTTTATTTTATGCTTCACTCTCTGCTTTATCGGGGATTTATAAGAACATCAATCGCAAAACCTATCAAAAATAATAGATTAAAGCATTTTTCAGCGTTGAGTACAAATGATATTTTCATGTAAGATCCTTCGTATAAAGGATTCAAATACATTTGCTCCCAATCAGTGCATTAGACACGGAAGTTCTGTTTTACTAAATGAAATTGCACATCGCCTCAAATGACTTGACACGATATGTGTTACGTTATCTTGAATGCCGACCTCAAGTAATGGAATGAACCTCAGTGAATGTATTTTGTTTCTTTTCAGTTGAAATGCTGCGGTGTGGCTGAAATTCATCCCGAATGTTCCCCAATTTACGAGGGTGACAGATGCTGGGAGTACACAAGAACGTCTCCCGCTACGACGACCAACTGCGCTCTAGGTAAGCTGTCCAACTTGGGGGAATTAGGCAAAATTTTATGCGTTTCTCGCTGGAAAACGTAAATTCTCTTACGTTGAATATTTCAATTCTTATTTGCCAAAATTTTGGGATTGAATGTACTAAATTTTGCCGACAAAAATGCTTAAACTTGAAAACAAGAATCATGTAAGATTTTACGACCCGTACACTGTTATTGTAGTTAGAAAAGTTACAAAAACTGTTTCGTTCACTTAATTTTATGGTAGTCGTGGGAATAAAAACCTTTTCTTGTAGCTGTACAACTTTTTATCAAGACGACGTTGCTTCAGTATCCGAGTCACGGCTCTGAGATGAGGTTGTTCACACAAAATTTTATAGTTGGAATAAATGTAACAAACTGAAGTCGCCTAAGTTCCATTTTACAGGTTCAAACTTTAAACTAGACATCGGAGTTTTTGCAAGAGGCTTCCAACTTTTTGTGGGTTACTAAAAAGATGAGCATCACAAAACTTCCAGATTTGGAGAGGATTTTGCCACTTTGCGGTATCTATGTGTTAAGGATGCAGTTTAAAAATATTCTGAGGAAGAAAATCTCTACACAGACAATAATTACGATATGTTGAGAGACAAGCCGTCGCCTGAAGAAACATTTTTGAAACTTGAAACTACGATTACCTGAATGTAATGTTCAGGGACACGAGTCGATTTGTTGAATATTGGAACAGATCTAAAGGTGTACGAGTCCTATATAAATTCACGAGCATGAATTTTTTTAATACATATATGAAATGTTTGCTGTAGGAATAAATGTTGGCTGCTGCTGTAACGAGATCAAAATCGTACTCGTATTTGCTCGTTCTTTAGGTACTATGGGTATAGTCCCATTTTCGTATGAGATGCTGACTATTCATGTTCATGAATTAACTACATCAGTGCTAAAACTGTAAAATTGCCAGCTTTTCCAAAGGTGGCTTTTTCTAAGAGAAAATAATATATGAAAATGCTCTACCCTCTGAAAGAAACAGCTTTGTATCTATCTAGTGTTCGTATCTTCAGGGAAAAATGGAAAGGTTTTTGATTTAAGAGTTAGAAAGATCTACCTTCTGTTGTAAGAGAATAAGTTTGGTTTTGTTGCATATTGTCTTCCTTCGGTTCGTTGCTTTCCTTTTTTCCTGCATCTTTTATTTTCTTCGCCAACTTTTATAACGTATCATGTAATAAACTTCTTTCTCACCTGATTGTTTCTACACGCTGCGATCATGTGTGAGAACACTCATTGTGCATAAATTCCTCTATTGAGTTATCTCCGCACTCCATGGGGCCTCCCTCCAGCCTCTCTTTGAAAACACCTTTGTTGTTGGTCTAAATGGACTTATCTAATCTCATTTCCTGATTTTAAACCGATCTGATAACGGAGCCGCGAGCTTTTATTCTTCGTTGGAAGATCGTTCTCGACATTTAGCCGTACTTAGCATAAATATTCGTTTATATCGATTACAAAATCTCGTAAAATCGATGCCTAATAGAACGAAAGATGCAATCAATGTTAACGAAAGTCCAATAAGTTATTTAGCTACTGTGTTTTTCATTGCAAGCACATTTCTCCTGAATGGGATGAACTTTATCGATGAGTATTGTATGAAGTTCTAAAGAAGTTCGTTTGTTGTCGCGTGTCAACGCTCAAAAATTCTGGAATTGCACAAAAAAGTGTTACTTTTTTAGGTTTGGCCTATCGTTTAAGTTAGGTTGACTGAATATTTAGCGCTTTGATATTTCAAATAAGGAAGATTTACATCCATAACGGTTTACGTGTTCTTTTTTTTGATAATTAAATAAAAAGATAAGCAGGTTTTCATTTTCCTTTCACAAATCTTAGCACATTCGTGAGTAATAAATAACCAAATCAATTTTGATCAATTTTTATGTAAATTCAGTTACAATTCAAACTTACGACCTCCAATAATATATTCGCTGAAAATGTCAGCAAACCTGAGCATGTGCTCCAAATTATATTTAGAAAGCGATGCGGTTCTTACTGATGGCACAAAGGCAGTTTTAGTGAGAGCAAGCAGCTGAAAAATTTTCACTAGTGAACATTATTGTTTAAAAAATACTGAAATATTTCCAGGAGTCCGCGAGCAACTGAACGCTGCAACTTCTTTCCTGGACGGATCAGCGATCTATGGATCGTCTCAAAGGGAGTCTGACGTCCTGCGGCTGTGGGAGACCGGGCAGCTCAAGACGCAAGGCTCGTGGCTCCTGCCCCGAGTGTCGTCGCACACCTGCAAAGACGAGATGATGTGAGACCATTTAAAACCCCATGCTTAATTTTTGAGAGCTTCAAAATAATGATCGTGATGCGGTTGAACCATGTTTTATATTGAATGGGTATGAGCAAAAAACTAGTGTTGGATGCCCGCATTACGTTACTGACTTTTGAGTGCTTTTATGCTTGGTTAGAAGTGATGGTGGATGTTATTTTTAGGAATATCGGCAGCAAACTTTGAAAGGTTATGACTGATATCTTTTAAATATATGAATCTCACAAGCAAAACTTATAAGTTTATTCTCAAAACTTGTCCGCAGTTCGGGTGTTCACAACGTATTGTTTGCTATGGTTTACCTTGTCTATTGTTTCCTCTCGATTACATAATTTTTATCGATGTGAAGGTTTTCTCTTAATTTTGCGAGACAAAGAGCACACCTGCAAAGACGGTTTGGCTTATCTGACACTAACAGTATTCACTGACGCTATGATAAAGTTTTCAAATTTATTTGTGGCTTCATTCACGTGGAGCGTTGACTCGGGCTACGAGTCAGGGAATTTGGTCCTGAAGTTAAATATGAAGCTAAATTCAAGCAGGAGCAGGAGCACCAAACACTGTAGTAGGGTTCAGTGGCACAATCGTGCTATTCTGTGCATTTCAAATGCAAGGCTTTGAGGCAGATACAGAGTTGCTTGTCAATTTTATA
This sequence comes from Platorchestia sp. MABIK, assembly GCA_014220935.1. Taxonomy (NCBI): domain Eukaryota; kingdom Metazoa; phylum Arthropoda; class Malacostraca; order Amphipoda; family Talitridae; genus Platorchestia; species Platorchestia sp. MABIK. Next base: position 452,549 of record JACJUY010000012.1, on the reverse strand, counting down.
GCTAACTTTTATTTACGTAGATTTCATCAATGTTGGGATTCTTGTTCACCTAAGAGTAAAGTTACTATGTTCAATCGTACTTTTAAATTTGGTGTCTTGTATGATTCTGCAGGAGTTTATGACATAATTCAGCTAAAATACCTTGTTCATTTTTGTACCGGACTTTGTTTTGAGGGGACATCGTTTTTCACAAGTCATAATTTGGTTCCAAATAAATCCCAAGACAATAAGGTTGACCTTACGTGTAAAGAGTGAATTTGTGAACAACTTGTTTCATGGCTACCAGCACGCCGGTAACAATTATTGAGGTCGTCGTCGTTGCGAACTGTTACACTACTTCCGCGAACCAATAAGTGCAAGTCAAAGACCCTACACAGCCACAGGTCTAGGCTCTGGCCAGACAACACTGTTGTCGCCTCTGATGTCTCTTTCTAAGCTACAAATTATGTGCTTACAAAGCTCAGCCATGATGTAAAAGAATTTCAGCTGGGACAGGAGTAAAATATTCGTTAAACCAATCTAAGATCTTATTTCGAATTCTCACTTAAATTATTAGTGAATGAAAATTACAAATTTGTCGTTAGGGAATTGGACATTTCTTCCAATGATTTTCTCTTCATTGTGAAATTTAAAGCGTTCTTTATATATACGCTCACCAAGCTCCAATAATGCCGAGCAGCTTTCGACCTTCACACCCTCTAACTCGTTTACAGAACATAGAACAACTTGTGCTGAGCTCTTCCTTCTGCGCTACGTGTACATTTCAATGCCTTCTCCTCTTCACGGCAGGTGCTTTTTGGGTGGTGATCTCCGCTTGAACGAAAACGGTGGACGGGCAGCCTTGCAGACAATGTTGGTGCGGCACCACAACAGAGTGGCCGCTGAGCTCGCCTCCATCAACCCTCACTGGGGAGACCAGACACTCTTCGAAGTAGCCCGGTCCATCGTGGGCGCCAGTCTGCAGCACATCACCTACAGGGAGTTCCTGCCTACTCTGCTCGGAGTACAAGTTAGTCCAGGGGTTTAACGGACTTGTTAAAGGGCATTAAACATGCAAATCGTTTCTTTTGAACTTTCGTTCATCTTTTTCGAAAATTCTTTCGAATTTTCGCGAATTTCAGTCGGGAACACATAGACACAAAGGCTGTCATACGTGTTAATGAAAGCATAAAATGTCTGGGAAAACTATCTGTATAATTGAAAAGATCATGAAATATTAGCATGAATGAACAATTACAGTGCACAGAAAATAAACTACATAGTATCTGAATTTAAATATTATTCACTGACACTATGACAAAGTTTTCAAATTCACTTGTGGCTTCATTCACGTGAAGCGTTGACTCGGGCTATGAGTCAAGGAATTTGGTCCTAAAGCTAAATATGAAGCTAAATTTAAACAGGAGCATTTGGTGATGAGTCATTAAGTTGAAGAATTTACTGAAAAGCCGTTTATGTTGGGTTGTGGGGGTATAGATGCTAACAGATAAAAGGGTTAAGAGTTAAAAAGTTAACTGAGTATAATTATGTTGTTTAGTATTCAGAATAGTCTTAACTTTGAATAATTGAATTGAATTAAAGGCTGTTTATGTTGGTTCGTGATAATACAGGTGTGAAGAGGTAAAAAGTTGCCCAAGATTAAAAATTGTATTGAAATAAAAATTCTGAAAAGGCTCTACAATTGGTTATTGGTGATTATTAGTAGAATGTTGGTGACAAATTAAAGTGAAATGAACTTGAGTTCAAACAGCAATCCAAAACAATGGTTTCTTTCATGATGATTGAATATTAAAAGCCAATGTAGTATGGATTTAAGATAACTTCCAAAGTTAATCTCAGTGTTAATCTCAATAATCAATACAAAGGGAAGATTCATCTTAAAATTCCTTGCATGAATATCTTTTGCCTATCCGGGGTCACAAAGTAGTTTTTTAATATACAGATCGATATTATAAAAATATGCCAAAGGTACAGCCGTTATTAAAAATATGTCTATGGTGCTAAAAAAAACTATTTATGATCCTTTAATTTTGGTTAACTTATCGAACCCTTTCGTACGTGCGATGAAGTTTAGTCTATAATTATAGAAATTTACAAACATTTTAATATGTTCCTACGATATTTACACTGCACGACCAATTATTAAGGAGATAACATCCTCATTGATGTCAACGAATAAGCGATGAATTTATATGAAATTAGCACAGAATGTTGGCACTCTTGAAAAGCGCAAACTCAGAGAAAATTGAACAGAACGAGTAGAGTAAAGAAATTCATGCCATATGTGCTTAAATCAGAGTTTTCCACTTGTGTGCTAAATAAATAACGAGATGCTCTAATTTGTGTTAAACTAAGATCTTAAATATAGTTTAGGAACTCCGGCTATTCAGAATGAATACTATTATTCATTACCAATTTCGCATATGACTTCATTATTTTCACAGTATACACATGTCAGACGTGCTAACATTCCTAAGGATTTTATGTCAATTAATTTCATCGTGTTTGATAGAATCGAGAAAATGTTTTCTCATTAATGTGTCAAGTGGTATACTTCCATTTTGAAAGACAAATTTCTAAGTTCAACAGTTCGCTTTCACTATTTGTTACGGAGAAATAAGATCCTTCTACATTGATAAGTCAGTGTGATTGCGTAGAGTAGTTTTGAATTATCAAGGTCCAATCAGCTACCCATCCTCACTCGAGGCCTTGGTACCGCGGTATCTAGCGACACACTTACTCGAGACAAGGCAACATCAGCGCGCCGATCTGTAATGGAGACATAAAACGCTTCTGTTGTAACACTTTATCTGTTGGTCGTCTCAGGCCGTCGAGGAATCTGAGATTCTGCCGTTAGCGAACGGCCGCTACACCGGCTACGACATGTCTATCAAGGGAGGCATCTTCAACTCGATCTCGACGGGTGTGCTGCCTCTTGTGCTCACTCTCCTGCCCGACAACCTGCCTCTGGCCAACGTCAACCTCGAGGATCCTATCATTGAGGTAGCTACGCTTGGGGCTCAGCTAAAATAATTTTTCTAGTAAACAAATAAGTAGAAATTTGTCGGGTGGGTTTCCAACGTATTATTGACATGTGTTTTAGGTCGTAAAAAAATGCTAATTCCGGTAGACGAAAATTTGTGCCAATTGCATTTAAACGTATTGCTGAATGTTATTTTTAAAATTGATTTACGTATGGGCTTATTACATGCACAAACATGATACTTTACTATAATTTTGCTACGAGTGTAATTAATTGCTCATCAGTGTCGAGCCAGACTCCGTGTGGGAAGGATGTGTGTAGCGCTCGCTCCGTGCCTACTGCTAGAAAGTGCCTNTGAATGTCATAATGATGATACAATTAAACGCAGTTAACCTCATTTCATAAAAATCAACATCAGAATGAGCAGATAAGTAAGAAATTTGGAGAACTATTCTTGATAATTTTTCATTTCACTCTCTGTGATTCTTTTACGCGCGATAAACGCAAGAGTTGAGCTACGAGTTTCTGTATTTACACAATTGAATTTAATATGAAATATTTTTTTTTAATCGCTGATACCTTAAAATAACGGCAACTATTAATTAAATGGATAGCGTTTACATTCTGTTTAATATTTTTAGGGGTTCTGAAATGAGTTCATTTGTACTCTAAAATTTCACGTTGTAATTTATCAAAATACTATTCACGTAAGTTATGTCATGACAACCCTCCAGGTTGCATCGCTTCTCGAATTAAAAATTAAGATTGTCAAATTAGTTCTCTGCAATGATTTCAGAAATATGTGAAGTTTTGTAGCAACTATAGAACCTGGTTTCTTTTATCCGTAACTGGTTGCTAACATTCTAAGGAACAAATTAGCACCACAAAATAACTTTTGCGACAGGAATCCTCATTCTCAATAACTTCCGTAACGAGCGATGCTAATGATGCTCTCGAAAATGTTGTTACTGCATTTTTTCAAACTGCCATTTGAAAATCCAAGCCGGAAAAAGAAAACTGTTATGCGTTTTGTTTCACATAAAGTGTAAGCTCTAAGAAACCTTCAGTATTAGAACCTCGAGAAGAAACGTTTAGCTTTTGCAGCTCGATTAGCTTTGCATATGACCAACAAAGCCAATTTTCTGCCAACAATTTGCTGCAGGCCAGCGCTGACCTGAAGGATACAGCGCTCAGGTGTAGGACACCGACCTTTTTGCCTCTGGAATAATTATCGTAATTAATCGGCAGTTAAATGCTGCAAATTCTCTTCATAAATAGCCGCTCTGTCCGTTCAGTTGTCTGGCAGCTTTCAGGTTTATCGATAAGATCTTCCATGAACGCAGGCAACATTTGAGAATTAGAAAATAACGATCCCAGTTTTGACAACTCTTCGGTTATTGAGCCTAGATGCTCTAGAACCATTTGATGTTGACGCTATTTGTTCAAGATTAACTGACTTCTTATGGTGTTAGGGATTTGTAATTTTGATTAAAAGGCCCATAAAAGAGTTATATGATCAAGTTATGTCATTCACAGAGCATCTTAATGCGTAAAATTGTTCCCTTTAAAAATTACAATTTGTGGTTATCGTTTTCATTAAATAATAATCATTTACGACGAAAATGAACCGTATCGTCAATATTAAAGGTTTTTGTTGTTTATGAAAACATATTATTTATTGGTGCCACCAGAGACGATTTTGAAATGATTTAAGTCTGTTGTTCTCGAAATAGATACTTAATTTAGTTTCAAGTCTTTAGTGATACATTGTTATAGGATTCGTGAAATGCTCAATCAAGATTTGAGATCTATTTTTGAAATGCAACATTTTTGCTTTGCAACATTTTTGCTTTGCAACATTTTTGCTTTTTTAAAACTCTTACAGGCTGCCATGCTTCTACCCAGAGAGTAGTTCCTAACGTGATGGGGCATTCGAGCCTTAAAAAAATATCCTATGCGATACAATCTAAAGTTTCGAAAAAAATTGAACTTGATTTAACTTTGCGTTTCTCAACGTTTTAAATTGCCTCGTTACGTAATTTTAAAGTGTAGCATAATCTTACGAATTGAAAAGAATTGACCAAGTATTAAGATGAGTTATCTGTTAGGATTACCTGCAGTGATCAGTAAAAATACACATGTAAATTGTCCGTTGTAACTAAATGTTTTCCTCTTTTTATTCTCCAGGAGATTCCTCTCCAAGAAACGGCACTGAACATGACTCTGCTGTACAAGCCAGGCGTCTACGAAAAGATCATCGCAGGCCTGATCAAAGGCAAGGCTCTTGCCTGGGACGCGACGGTGCCTCATTCCCTGCGCCACTATCTGGAAGGCGTTGACCTGGCCGCCAGGGCTGTCCATCAGGGCCGAGACCACGGCCTTCCTCCCTATGTCGTCTGGCGCCCCTTCTGCCGCCGCACTCCCGCCCATTCTTTCGACCAGCTCATCGACGTCATGGAGCCAGACCGCATTGACACTCTCAAGAGACTGTATGATGACGTCGCAGATATCGATTTGATTACTGGATTGCTGTCTGAAAGACCGATGGACGGGGCAATGGTCGGCCCAACGGCATCGTGCCTTCTCTCACTGCAGTTCAAAGTGTTGAAACAGACCGATCGATACTGGTATGAGAATGACTTGCCACCTTCATCGTTTAGTAAAGAGCAGCTTTTTGAGTTAAGGAAATTTTCATTAGCTAGACTCCTGTGTGATAACGTACCAGGTTTAGATAAGGTTCCCACCAGTCCCTTCTTAGCTATTGATCCTTTCCTAAATGCTCCTGTTCTTTGCGAAGATATTGAAGCGCCAAGCTTAAAGGCTTGGAAAACTGAAGGAAAAGTTTTCCTGAAGGAAGAATTACTTAAAGAAATGGTCAACAACGGAAAGGAAAAAGTAGAAAGGCTAAGGCAAATGGAGAAGCTCGTATTTGAGAAAGGTTTTGTCGCAGCATCTAAAAGTACGTTAGGCTCCGCTTACGCCAACAACAAACCTAATCCCACTTCTATTGTGATGGCTAACACGTCAATCTTGTTGGAAGCTACTAGTCAGGAGTTGCTCATTGCTATCAAGGACAGACGTGTAAGAAGGCAAAGTCCGCTGCTAGACAACCTCAATGGCATTGATGGGGAGGTGAGCCTTCCAAGTGTGGATATCTCCGGCTTGGTGCCACCCGCTCCTTTGATACGATCTTGTGTAGAGATTGAAGAGCACAGACCTTGTGAACCTACCGAAAAGTTCCGCTCTATCAGTGGTCATTGCAACAACTTATTGCGTCCCGACTACGGCCGATCCAACACCGTTTTCGCACGCATGCTTCCCGCCGCCTACGGAGATGGAGTTTCTGTACCTAGAATGCATTCCGTCACAGGAGGACTTTTACCGTCTCCGAGGACGGTGTCAACAAGTATCCACAACGATATTTCTCATCCTCATGCTAGATACACACTCATGGTGATGCAGTTCGGCCAGTTTTTGGACCACGACATAACATTCACTCCTCTCAACAAGGGCTTCCAAAACTCAATATTGGATTGCCGTGATTGTGAAAGTTCTCAACGTGTTCATCCCGAGTGCTGGCCAATAAAAGTGGAGAGCAACGATCCTTTCTTCCCATCAGTAAACATTTCATCTGGGCGACCGTTTTGTATTGCATTTACGAGGTTAGTGCTGATGAAATTCTATTTCTGACTTGTACATTTCAATACAGACAGTTGATCTGTTGTGCGTGTGATTAATTAAAACCTAAATTGTTAGAGATGCTAGTCTTGGATTCCTTAATGATAAGTAAATTTATTGATTAATGTTGAAGCATTGGAAACATTTATTCAAATGATTAATGAATTAATCATACTTGTAGCATGGCTTAGACGAAAAAAATTGATACTTTCTCAGATCAGAAGTGATAACTAATTCTTTTGTAGTCAACGATGGTAAAAATTACTTAAAACTTCAAGTAAGAGTAACTTTCTGGTTTAAGTTGTGAATATTCTGCACTTGTTTCCATGTTTTAATCACACTAATTCTTTGGAGCAACATCACCCGCAACATAATTTAAAAACACTATAATTTAAAATCATTATAATTTAAAAACTTTTGTTAACGTCCAAATTTTAATTCCATCGCAGATCATTACCGGGTCAGCAAACCTTAGGCCCTCGAGAACAGATCAACCAAAACACGGCGTACTTGGACGCCTCTCACATCTACGGACAAGAGCTCTGTGAGGCGAGGGACCTGAGAACGTTCAGCGGCGGGCTGCTCAACACCACCTCACACCCCATACAGGGCAAAGCTTTGCTACCACAGGTACTGACAATGTGACCTGTTGATCTAAAATCAAATGAAGAATAATTAAAATTTCTTCATTAAAACTTTGTGCTGGAAGTCATTACGCTGTGGGAAGTATTTGATGAGTCATAGGGAGTTTCATTTGCTTAATTCCAGCATATTTAAAAAGAATTTTCCCCTGTGGCCAGTTTTACACAAACAATAGTATGCTTCTGTTGAGTTGAACTTTAGACATCTAAAGTTGTTTCTCTGAAAACAGTTCTCATCGAAAAATGCTTTACTTTGGTTTCATTACCACGCAGGAGACCACCTAAAGAAGGCATGGAGTAGTTTCGGTACAATATAAGAAGATGATTGACTTAACACTCCTCGGAGTTTGATCGAGAGTTATATTTTTATTTTTCATGTGCGCAACCATTGGGTCACTTCCCATAGGACATGTTTGAGTGTCAGAGCCACATTTCTTTGCTTCCCTGTTGTTTTCTCTGTTGATTGGAGGTGATTTTTAAAAAACTGTTCCCAATGTCATTCTTGTTATGCTGGATTTTTATTTAGAATCGCCAAGTTATTCTCTCAAAGTTATTTTCAAATGAAGAAACACTTAGCTACACTTTAATGCAAATAATAAATTTAAAAAAAAACATTAAACACCCAAAATTTGTGAGGACTGGAAACTCATAATAAATATTTTGTTTTTTGATTACTTCAAAAATTCTCATGACATATCGTTCAGCGTGTAAGGCTGCCAAAGCAACAGTGTGACATATTCGGGTTTAATTAAGGAATATCACGTGTTTTTCACATGAACGGCATTAGACTGCTTAAATAAATACACAATATTTCTCTGTCTGTGGTAATTTGTACGAATTATCATGTTTATGTACAAAAAATACAAGTCTGCTTTCATTTGCATCAATCAGCCTAAACTGTGTTTAGTAGTGTTTGTAGAATGCAATGTTCATGTATTAAAAACCAAGCGTCCTTTAATTTCAACTTATTCCATGTTTGAGGTAATTTATAGAAATCATTCCGATTAGGCAAAAAATTACATTTGCCCTTTGCACGCAACCATACCATCCCACCATACCCGCAGGTGGGAGGTCACCCCGAGTGCAAGGCACGGTCAGGGAAATGTTTCCGGGCCGGCGACTCTCGCTCGTCCGAGCAGCCTGGACTCGCGGTCGTCCACACCATCTTTATGCGTGAGCACAACCGCATTGCGTCGGAGCTCGGCCAGGTGAGCTGTCTCTCATTACTGCCATAGGTGTTGGAAGTACTCTTTACTGCCATCGATGTCGGGCCCGTCCCCTACTGACACAGGTGTTGGTAGTGCCCTATAATAGTCAGTTCTCATTACTGCCATGATTGTTGGTCAATGATGTTAGTCGCATCATTCACTGCCAAAAATTTCACTCGAACATTTTATCTCGCGGTTAAAACTTGAAGTTTTTTCCCATTTATCATGGAAACTACCGGCGTTGATAGTCCTAAAGTTTGTTGGAACTACCGATGCCCTGCTACTTCAAGACGTACTGAAAATACTGGTAGCTATGCTCGGAAACCTACCTCGTGAGAAGTCCGTGCCATTGTGGAGACCTGATCTTCGAACTGCATGTCGAATCAAATGGAGGTTATATCAGTATTCGGTGATGAGAAGAATGTTAAGTAGGTGTTACACAAATTGCGTTCAACGAAGTGGGTAGTATTGAAATTAACTATGTTTGAGCGATAAATTTTCCAAAAGCGGTAAATTATTTTATGAAGCATTTCACTAATTTTCGGATAAAAACTAGTGAACCATGGATATAAACAAACTTTTGAGTGATGTTGTAAGATTGTCAATGGTGATAAATGAGGGTCAGGATTGTACATTGCGGGTTAGAGACATGACTGATTATTTAAAACGTGCGGCTGTTATTTCAGATCTTCGGAACAGTTAGGTTACCTCAGCCATAGGTAGGCCTTCGTGACCCCAATCCTTTGAACCCATTTTACTTCTTTTAATTTTCATCATGCCTTCTTCACCATATCATCTTTGTCTTCCCTTCATGTGGCTTCTTAACATGCTGCTTGTTTGCGCTGGGGTATCTTGTACAGCAACGCATCTGGTGATAGATTCCCTGTTTTCTCCTGTCATTCCTGAACGATACTATCTCTTCGATTTCTTGTGATTGCCTCAGTCGTGGCTAGGGTGTCTTGAACTAACTAATGTACTTATAATAAGGTAATTTTCGGTTGAGAATTTAACTTGCAGTTTATGTGATGTAACTGCACCTTGCAATTTTAGGGTGTGGCTCTAACTTATAACTTTGGGAATAAGAGTAAAACTTTTAATTTAGGTTTTGTTACCATATCTTTATTATCAATGCTTGAGACAGTAATTAGTTGCTGGTAAACTAGGAATTTTAGGTAAATCGACTTATATTGGCATTGAGATCTGATTTATTATTTTATAGTAGAGAATTAAGTTTTAGTTGACCATTGTTTTAGTTGACCTATATCAACAAAGCTTCTAATCAACAGTAAAAGAACTGCAGTGCTGTAAAATTATTATTACAATGATGGGTAAAAATTTCAGCGGGAAAATATCAAAAAATTTATTTGTGATGATGCACTTAACCTGAACTTTGTCCCTTCAGAACCTTTATTGACCATATGTGTTGTCTGCTAGTACATAAATCTACACTAGACGTTTAACCAAACGCTGTTATTTCCCCGAACAGATAAACCCTCACTGGGCTGATGAGCGCTTGTACCAGGAAGCGCGCCGCATCATCCAAGGCATGTGGCAGCACATCGTTTACAACGAGTTCCTCCCCAGAGTCCTTGGCTGGAACGCCATGCAGCTCTACTCCCTCAGGCTCAAGCCCGAAGGGTACAGCACAGGTCAGTGGGCACTTTTCGTCTGCTACTCTCATTAACACAAGTGCGGAGATCATGCATGTCACGTGAACGGACGTGTTGCAGCGTTTCTTGTATGCGTAATGGAATATGTCATTCGTTTCCGTATAAATAGTCTTTTATCTTCGTGTAGTTTTCTCAACGCTGCAAGGCTTTACTGAACTAAGCGAAGCAATTAAATACTTCCACGTGTGACCATCATAATTGAAGGTAATAAAAAATAAGCTTTCACTAATTATTTGTTTCTGGTTGAGCAAGCATTAAAGATATGACTGATAGACAAACTTTCAGTTCAACAAAACGTCAAAGCTTTCGTGATTCGGGGAACTCGACGACGCACAATTGCGGAGCTCCAAATAAACCATCGTAATAAATCATTTTTTTGCCGTCATTATGCGATCAGGAATCACTCTCACTAACTCTAGCTCACTCGTTAATCGCGATCTATAACTACTGAGTCCAATTTTATATCCTGTTTTGTTTTTCAGATTATGAGCCTTGCAATCCTGGCATTCTCAACGAATTTGCGTCTGCCGCTTTCCGGTTTGGACATTCTTTGATCCGGCGATCGCTCTTGCGGATGGACACGACGTTTGGCATCATGAACGAATCTGTGCCATTACGTAACAGTTTCTTCAACCCTGACATGTTGTGAGTAACGCCATCACATAATTTTGAAACTATATTAATTTATGTTTTAAAGTGCTAGTAGGTAAGTTTTAATACTCAGTCAGTGATCTCTAGAAAATGAATCGCAACCCAGAATATAGGAACTGACGTTGCTTACCAGGACTCGCCCAATGCATTCTATTCATGAGAAGGATATACGTTTCCGCTGTCTCTAGTAGTTTGAAAAATTTGATAAAACTTGATTGAAACCTCTTTTGAGCCATTAATGGTTTTAAGAGTTTATTTAAATAAAACTGATTTCAGCTGGTATAATTTGCATTTTACATTGCTTAATTCATGACGGGGTTAGGCAAATTTATTTATACACAGACAGCACAGAAATCCACCCACCCAGTCAAATAGTCTCCCAAAATCAAAGCCCCCCGTTGCTGTAGACTTAACAGAAACGGACATTCAAATCTCTTTTTGGAATTGTTTGGTACAATGTTCCTTGATGACCTAATGGTCAGGGTGATAACCTGAGCTACATTCATGTAAGGGTCTAAACCATTTCACGTGTGAATGCTTCTTCGCACAAAATTCCCTTCAAATGAGTTTCAGAGAAATATTGATACATCTGGGTGCGTCAGGCCGTAGGCGATCAGAGCTAGAGGGTTTTCTACTTACTCATATATATTTCATTTAATGACATATCCTGGTACACTAAAACAGTGGCCTCGGCATTGTATCTCGACGCGTATTATCATATAAGCTAAACCTGTCACTACTAGCAATAGGTGCTCGTGGACAAGCGCTTGTATGAACTCATTGAAGCATTTTTGTAAAAAGTATACATTTAACTTATACTGGTTTCAAAACAGTTGCCATAACCTTTATTTCACGAACTGGTGTTTTCTAGGAACGTACAAAGGTTAAAATGATTTTTTTATTTATTTTCTCATTACAGATACGAGATCAAAATGGTGGATGAGTTAGTTCGAGGCATGATTTCCACCCCGATGGAAACTCTGGACAACTTCATCACGGACGAGATCACGAACCACTTGTTTGAGGACAGCCACATCCCGTTCTCGGGTCTGGACCTTGCAGCCCTGAACATCCAGCGCGCCAGGGACCACGGGCTCAGAGCCTACAACGAGTACCGCGCTATCTGCAACTTGAAGAGAGCCAGGACCTTCGAAGACTTCAGTCGTGAAATTAAGCCTGAGCTTATCGACAAACTCAGAAGAGTGGGTATCAGTGTACACATATTCAGTTGGAAATCAAACAAGTCGTGTGGCTGGTTATAATATTAGTATGTAACATGTATAATATAAGGAAAATTAACAAAAATGAACTAAATTCTTTTCACCTTTTTGTTCAATTTACGAAAACTTTTAAGGAAAAAATCCTGTTAACTCAACATCACGAGCAGATTCTGGTTTCAAACTGCTGTATTCACGTGATACATTTGGTTATGTTCAATACATCTAACAGAGTACTGAAAAATTGATTTGACAATTAAATGCTCAAGTTATACTGCTGCCCATTCCAATTTTGACGATGAAGTGCATAAGTAGTATAGTTTCCAAATAAAATTGTATTTTTCCTCAGATTTACACGAATGTTGAAGACGTGGATCTCTTCACTGGAGGTCTGTGCGAGACTCCACTCCAGGGCGGAATCATTGGACCGACTTTCGGGTGCATCATCGGCCTGCAGTTCCAGTTCTTGAAGCGATGCGACAGATTCTGGTAAGCATTGTACGATTCTCTATTATCGCATTTCTTTCCTCCAGCCTCAATCGCCCAGCTGAGTTTTTCATTTATTATTACTGCTATTATTGATGTTATCATTGCTAAATTACTACTTACTTTCTTTGCAGTTTTTATAAATGCCAAAAATAGAATTAGGTTAGTGTCATGTATAGCTTACTCCTGGGCAATGTATTAAGCCTTTACTTTGAAGCATATCTGACGAATCGAAAATATAGGATCGGAATCGGGATTTCATGTTTTTTTCCTGAAGATCCGGTGGCGATCTTCATTTTTTGCATCAGTGATGTCGACTGATTTTTAATGAATTGTGAACATGTACCTGGAAATCGTTTGCTTTCCCGGGTAAAAGTGGTTCATTTAATTGAAACATTTTCTTATTAATTCAATTTTTAGTTCAATTATATCCATTTAATGATATAAATGTATTTTTTGTTCTATTCACTGTTTCTCTGCATCTTCATTTACGACATGAGCAATATATTTATATTCTGATTAGAAAAACAGTGTTCATTTTAGTTTTACCCCATATTTTGAAGAAACCTGTTTAGTGAATGCAAGCGATCAATATAAAGTTAGTTTTGCAATAGAAGAATTCAAAAACCCTTTTTCCATGATATAATGTAGATATGTCCTCAATCTATGGCAAGGCTAGGTAGCAGAATCTAAACTAATGTGAGGGCTTTTCTCGAGTTTAATTTGGAAAAATAAACGCTCTCGAACGTTTTCAAATGCTCTTGAATATAAACAAGTGTTACTGAATGTTACCGAATGTAATGAAACATTGCAAGATGGAACAGAATATTTTCTGA
>JACJUY010000012.1:428553-438920 GCA_014220935.1 Platorchestia sp. MABIK | reverse complement strand
GACTGTTGCCAAACACTACAGACTGTTGCCAAACACTACAGACTGTTGCCAAACACTACAGACTGTTGCCAAACACTACAGACTGTTGCCAAACACTACAGACTGTTGCCAAACACTACAGACTGTTGCCAAATATTACTGTATGCTACTGAATGTTTCCAGGTACGAAACTGGCGACCAACACCTGCGCTTTACCGAGAACCAGCTCGCCGAAATCAGGAAGTCCACGATGGCTTCGCTCGTGTGCAACAATTGCGATGTGGTCGATAAGGTTCAACTCGGCGTTTTCGACATCGCTCATAACTTCTTGTGAGTCTTTTTTAGTTTGATGCATCTGTCTTCTAATGTGTGGCATGCGCAACAATACAGAAAATGAAGAAAAAAATGAAATTTTGCCACATATCGACTTGGAGACTCGTATCTCAAGGGCGAGTTCTAAATACAGTATTGGCAGGGTTTCAATTTGGGATCGTTATCTAGGTGCTGTAATGAAATAAGAATATATCTAAGAGCATATAATTAATCATAAGATTGATGTAACAATTCGAGGAGAAATTATTTGTTACTTTATGTGCGTTGCTAATTCAACCCTGTTGTTCTACATGCTAATCATGGTAATCATTGCTATCAGTTTCATGCATCTCGCGCAAATTTACCTATACCAGAAGTAATATAGAGCAGATTTTTTTGCCAGTACCCTATAGACACGGAGAGCTGTTTCTAGTCCACAACGGAACAACTACGAGTATCTTCTTCTTTGAGAACGTTTTATTCTGATATTGTATTTCATCTTGTCAGAAACCCGCGCATCTCGTTCAAAACTGAGTTTGAAATAATACAGAGCAAACATTTTTATAAGCCTCTCAGACCTACGAAAGGCTGTTTCTACCCAAGTTCGCAAAGACAACCTTTCAGTGTTCTTGCCTAATCCAATTGCATGTGGGCAGGAATCCGCGCATCCCATGCGAAGCGGTGCCTAAGGTGAACCTGAACCTGTGGCGCGATTCGAGCACGTGTGTCATCGGCGGCACGGCCGTCAGCGTGGGTGAGACGCGCGCCGCATCGCCCTGCACGCTGTGCCAGTGTCGCGCCAACGGCCCGCAGTGCCAGACTCTCAAGGTGAGGGAATCTTTCCTGTTTCAATACACCGTGCTGCGTTCTATTCTTTTCCAAGGATTTTTTTGCTACGAACACCACTAAGCTGGAATTCATTTATTTTAAAGCATTTTTAATATTTCTGCCAGTATCTGTTAGGGAGGAAGGTAAAACTTACTATTTCGACAAATCATTCGGAAATTTCTTACTTTCGAGGTATCTTTCATAAGTTGGAACAGGAGTGGTTTGTTTTTATGCATTTTTTCATAAATCTTTAATTACCTCTGAGACGGATGAAACTGAGAAAGTATTTGTGAGAATTAGCGCTTTAAGGGGAATTTGTAAGGTCCCGAGGTACACGTTAGGCAGCCCTTCCTTTTAATAAAATAGTTATATTTTTGCTTTTACTACGGATCATCGTTTTTCGGTTCACTGCTGTCCTATTTTTCAGCACATGCTACTTAATTCTTTTATTTTTATCTTGTTTCATGAACTTCATTCTCAACTTACTTTTTCTGTGCACCTTTTCCATAGATTCCGCGCTTAATTAAGTCCACACTGAATGGCGCCTTCCTCCTTTTCTTTGGAACGCCTTTGTTGTGGTTAGGGAAGTTTAACTTGCATCTAATCCAAGCATTAATTTTGGTATAATAGATCGATTGATGATAAGTTAGTTTTAGCCTCCCTTTACCATAACAAAGGTGTTCGAAGAGAGGAAGGATGGAGGCACCATTTAGTATGGAGTTAAGTAAACGTGGAGTTTATGCGCAAAGGGTGATCCCGCAAGAGATAGCAGCGCATGGAAACAGTAAGATAGGAAGGAAGATACTGAAACAAGATAGGCTGAAAGGGGCTGAAAAACAGGACAGCAGTGAACTGAAAAAGGATGATCCTTAACGAAACAAAAATAATTGTATTTCAACAAAAAAAAGGCCTACTTAACTCTCAGCTCAGGACCTCACATTTATCCCTGAGAGCGCTAATTCCCATAGATACTATAGTTGTATCCCCCTGAGGGGTAGTTCCGGTGTATTTTCATAATAATTGTGTGCGATAACTCTATCACATGGACGTTCAAATTAAGATAAATGCTCCAATCTGTTATCACATAACACGGTTATTGATGGTGATCATCACATCCGTATCAAACATCTGAATACACATTTATCACGGCTGTACCGGATTCAGTGACTGAATAGAAATATTCAGGCTTCGAGAACAACACGAACTCTTTTGGCGCAGGTTGACTGCTTCCAGCTGCGGTCGCGCGTAGCTCTCGAGGACATCCTGCGCGACAGCGTGTGCAGGGCGCAGTGCGGCAACATCTTGGACCCCACTCGGCCGCAGCAGGGCCGACCCCAGCAGGGGCAGAGCGGCAGTAACTTCGCCAGCACGGCACCAGGTGACCAGGGAGCAGCCAGTGGCAACCAAGCGTTCCGTCCCGTCACTGGAGGGTTCTCTCCTTCCAGCTTCCGGGACGGACTGGTGCCTCCTCCCCCGCCTCCCCCCAGCTTCCAGGGCAACACTGGCAGGCCGCGCCCTCGACCTCCAGGACCCACTTTCTTTAGGCCTCCCCCACCACCTCCCCAGCAGGGGTCTTCCTTACGCTTCCCGTTTCCTATTCCTCCTTTTTTGCGCTCCTTGTTCAATTAGAGTTTAGTGCTCGCTTTAAGAATAATATATTACTCGGGGTCTTTCAAATGAGAAAATGATAATAAAAAATGTTAACCCTCCCTTTTTAAAATGTAAAATCCAATGAAATATATGAGACCCTCTAGTTTCACGGATGAGTTTATCCGTGTCGTAAAATTTTTTTGATCACGTTAGGGAGTGTGAAGAATTTACAATATTGTTAATAATATTGCAACTCCTTGCTTGTATAGTCAATCACATTTATTTATTATAATTTTACTTTTCCTCCTATACTGTTCAATATTTAAGTTGCATCGCTTCGTTTACGTTATCGTACAGGGTGACATACATTAGTGACACGTGGCAAAAATCCAGTGACCTCGCGTTGTGATGTTCCAGTGCCGGACCTCCGTCATGCACGGGCTATTGAAGCAACTCAACTATGAGCAAACGTAACCCTAAACTTATTATTATCAACCATGAGCGTCACATAGCTGCTCAGTGTTCGTACAATCAAGTTTTTTATGCGCTCTTCTTCTGTCGCGGGAGAGAAATCATTAATTCTTGATACTTTCTCATCAGTAAACCACTAAGCCATGAATAAATAGTCCTTTTCATTTTGGCCTATGCTGTGGAACTCGAGTTTCTCTGATAATTTTTATAGAAAATTTTCCACCGGAGTTATAACCGGGAGTGACGAGTTTCTATAAGTAGTGTACCACAAAGGACATATTCATCGTAGAACTATGATAATGTCATAATACGTAATGCAGCTGCTCATTCTGAACGGTGCCAATTTTATCCTCCATATTTGCGGCCTTGTTGCAAACGCCCAAGTTTCGCGAACTGTCTTTCATGAGCACATCTTGAAGTGCACTTTCCAGTTTTCTCGAGCAATGCGAAACCTCTCGATGAAAGCTATGTTTTAACACTGCCATTTTCAATTATGATCAAACGCACTCTGCATTTTTACCACGTGTCTTAACTTGCTGGTCACCCCTATAGTAACTAGAAGACAAAAACAGCTGAACGTAGGTGCTGAGCAGGCATGATCGCCTTCTCGTGCTAACAGTGCACGTAGTTTTGTCGCTGTTTGGTTGAAGGATGAATCAAGGGATGAATGAGCAATCGTGTGCGGCGCTTTTGGTAGCTTAGCTGTGCTCTTGCTCTCGGTACAGAGCTCGCCGGGTGAAATGTACAACTTCAGTATATAGCATGATCGTAAATTGAGAATCCCAGACATTAACACTTCGACCGCAACATGAGCCCTCGGTAGCCATGGAGGGGATTTTCATAACGCTTCTGACCAATCAGTAGTCGCAAACTCTATTTTTAGGAATACTTAATGAAATCAAATGAAGGCATGATCCAGTTAATGTTGGCTATTTTCAAAATTGCCTACTACGATTGACTTTAAATTTGAGTTGAACAGTGAATACTATTTTAACCAATAATGGTCTGAATGTTGAATAAATCTTTCATGAATTCCCACTCAAAGCTTAGGCTGATTTCATTGCGGTTTGGGCACGCGAGATACCCTCCAAGTTACAAGATAGTCATAATGAAGTCTCTTCGTTTACGATGTGCATTAATCTCACAGAAATACAGTACGTAATTTCGATTGTTATTCGGGCCAAATTGGAAGTGCGATAAATATAAAGGCGTAACACATTATGTAATTAGTACAAGTGCCAATTTTTGCGGACTCCTGCCTTCCTATAATCCCTACAGTGAAGTTCAAGTACCACCCAAAATGCACCTGCTGCTGCTATTACGGCTGCTCCGCCCTCTGGTTGAATTTTGTCATGACACTTGCGAGAAGTACATCGGTGTTCAGATGACGCATGCCCCGCACCAGTTCGCACATCTCCCAGCTCGTTTTTCCTTCACGTAACGAGATAGCTATACTGTTGATGAGCTTCAATTTTTGAAGTCCGTGAGTGAATTGATGATAGACATGAGCGATTTTCGTTGAGGCGAATGCTGGCTTGCCATTTCAGAGAACTGTTCAGAGCGACAGCAAAACAGCGAGTGATATATTTCGCATTAGGATTTCTCTCTTGACTTAACAGTTGCATTTCCACGTAGGCGGCGGTTCTAAAAATGTCATAAGCGCAGCATTTCGCCATCTCAACACAACTAGTGATTAGACTAAGGTTGTACATAATAATGTATATAAAAGCTCAGCTAGCTTATTCCACCATAAATGGCGATGCCTAAAGCTGAGAAGTATTGCTGACGGAGCTGAGTAACCAGTTTCCAGGTAGTCGTGAAATAAATCAAGTTTGCACTGCTTCCTAAAGGAGAGCAGAGTGGAAATGCATGTATAATTTTCATCACTGAGGACTATATCAATAGAAGATTATTATTGTTGAATCATGTTTTTATTTTCCTTATAGGGCATTCAAGTATATATAAATGTCAGTTAAGGAGTTAATTCTCTTGCATCTACTACGAAGTAATTTCATTGGTTTTAGAGTACGCATAATAATATGGCAGATATTATCTGACAAAAGTAAAACCAAAAACTGTAGGCTAGACGAACAGAAGAGTGACTGCGGTGTCTTGACATCTTGGAAATGGTTTGATCAACGCATCTGTTGGCAGGTAAAGTCTCAAATTTTCAAAAGACTTTCAAAATATGATGGTACATATATGCATTTTATAAAACCGATACATATTGACTTCCATTTTTCCATGCGCAGACAGTTTGAAATGTTTCAAAGCCGAAAATAAGAGCTTGGTACACACCAAACCTGAACTCTCTGCCAACTGTGATCGTAGAAGCTGATACGAAACTTACGATCTTGGGAGAAAATTTGAACTCGCACTGAATAACGTCAACACTTCTCTAAATTTGAACAGAAGGAAGGCAAACCAAGAAGGTCATAGGTCAAAGAACTTTACTGGAATCTGTACCGCGCATTTCCGGAGGGTTTTCCCTGAAGCTAGCGCAAGAGTTGCCTTCCATCATGAGGACGTTACGACACCATCGATATGGATACGATAACATTAAATTACAGCCAATGATTACTTATCAAGTCCAGTAATATGCTATAGATTTATAAATAGGCTCTTAGAAGTAGCAGGGAAAATTTTGACAGGTAAAAACGCCCTTTAATTGTAATTCAGTATATCCATGTATGATAACTACGCCTACGAGTTGCTCATCCATGTATAGATGGAAGTAACATATGCCAATTTATTCTAGACTACGACCACGTAAACCGAACCGATATACACCTCAAATATTAAGGAACAGCATAAATAGATGACGAACTCATAAAATACGAACTAGAGAAACAGAACTGTTAGAAAATAATCATAACCTTTAAATTATTGTAAAATATAGTTTATAGAATCAAGAAAATCATGAATATTC
Organism: Platorchestia sp. MABIK; assembly: GCA_014220935.1. Classification (NCBI taxonomy): domain Eukaryota; kingdom Metazoa; phylum Arthropoda; class Malacostraca; order Amphipoda; family Talitridae; genus Platorchestia; species Platorchestia sp. MABIK. Next base: position 432,811 of record JACJUY010000012.1, on the reverse strand, counting down.
TAAGGAAGGATTCATGCTGTGCATGCGGATACATTTATATCAGACGCTCAGAGCACTGAGTCATATATTCTCATACTACAAATATTTTCTCTCTTTTACGTCCAAGACTTTTATTTAGCCACATTTACGAATGGAAGTCAGGATTACAAAGCATGAAAAGTATGGGAGTTTGTCATCTGCGGTCAGATGGAAATATTGCAACAAAACAAGAGAATTTGCAACAAATCACCGATAACTTGAGCATAATAAGCTCATGAGTGGAATGACCAAGAAATAATGAAGCTATCAAAAGCTAAGCTGACGATTCTGCAGGAGGGATTCAAAAGCGGTGTAGGCAGGAAGTTAGTTTGCGGGTGTGGGCTCTGGGGTAGTGCATCACAGCGAGCATCCAGAGGCAGGAAGTTAGTTAGCTTGCGGGAGGGTGGGCGTCTACTGGTGTAGTGGCAGCAGCCTGCATTCTGCGGAACCAAAGCTTTAAGCCACACATATTTGCTGTAACTCAAGAACTTTGTACGGGTGATGTCTGCGTGCTGCCCAGTGATGAGAAACGACTTCTTTCTTCTTCTCTGTTCAATTCTTTTCCTCACTTTAACAATTAGAAAACTAATTGTGAGGATCAAGGACTGCACAAAGTGGTTATATGCAATACACTTCATGAAAGTAAAGAATGTTTAACAACGCGCCATCGAAATTTTCACGAGTTTGGTTTGACTGAGACGGGCAAAAGAACGTAGGAAGTCAAGTCGACTAAGAAAAACTCACGCTGTCAGTTGCACGGCTACGACGAGAACTGTTAGAAAATCTGGCCTCCCTGCGCTTCATTTGGGACGGACCAAGTGATGTTCAGCAGGTTTTTAGCATATCCCATTTTTCATCAAATAGTTTTGAGTGACTGGAGAAAGTTCTAAGGGCCAATGCAAGAAAAAAAGCTACCAACCAATCGTTGCCAAACATGTCAATATAAAGCAAATGAATTTAAAAATGCCTTACAGATATAGAGTGCTGTGGAACAAAATATCTATAGCCAAGAACAAATATCGAATAAAAACACATAAAAATTTCAATCAAGACGGCGTGAAGTTGATCGACAGTTCGATGGAAGTTCTAAAAAAATCGTTCCACAAAATGATGCAAAACTAATTTTAATTGTCATTTGATCTCGTATATGAAATGAAACTCTATGGAAGCACGGCACATTTTCAATGAACAATACGATGCATTAGAGGAGTAAAAATGTCATTTCTTTGAAGCAATAAAAGACGTCTCGCTATGTGCTCAGGTACTGCCACACATCACAACTTATTCCTGAAATTTTTAAAAAATATGGATGACTACTACGTCTCATGAAATACTGATTCACCGAGTGGAATAAAAACAGGTACATAGAGTGCTTTTCTTGATAGGCTTGCAAAATTCAAGGACTATGGAAGAATTAGAGGAACGAAAAAAAAATGGAGACCTTTTCAACACAGATGGAGCTGAAAGTTTCAGTGTAAATATGAGTCCCAGGAAATGAGATGCATTTTACTTCACGAGCGACAAGGGCAAGAGAAGTCTCATAAGAAAATTTTACCTCATGTGATCGACAAGTACGATACGGGAAGTCTTGTCAGAAATATTTTGCCTCATGAGCGACAAGTACAATGAAAGTCTTATCAAAATTTTTTACCCTATGAGCAACGGGTACCCGACGTTCTAAGGGAAGTTTCACCGAAGGTTACAATGAGCCACACGCAGTTTATGAGCAACAAATTGGATACACAATCGAAGAATGTATGAAGAACACAGCATGAGCGTAGGTCCAGCACAGACTTTTAAGGATGGACTATTGAGAGGCTGGAAGCAGCCACAGCACAAACTCGTCCAACAAATTTCCATCGCGAGGGTGAGTGAAAAAACATCAGTCCAATAGTTCAACCAAGAAATGTGTCTGCAGCTGAGTGCAATGCTAAAACAAATAAAATATATTGAAGCTAGATTCACCCCTACGTAGTCATGTGAAGCTCAAAACGGTATTGTTCATGTGAATTACTTGAGAACTTATATCATAAGCATTATCAAGGAAAGTAATACAAAAAAAAATCAAGTTAGCAAACACAACCTGAGCTTCTCCTTTAACATTATCATGAAAGCTAATTCATTAGCCATATAGTGAAGCATTAACCCTTCATAGGAACACAAACGACACGCTATTCAACAAAAATGAACTTTTCATCACAAGGAAGACTCAACTTTGATTCCAATTCTCGCAAATGCAATTGTCCACCACACAAGTAATTCTATTTAATGCCACATACGAAAACACTTCCCCAAATTTCAGCACGAAATTCCCAATAGTTGCACAGTATTTCATCTAAAAATTAAATTCCACAGTTAACAGAGCTTGAGAAACCAATAGTGTCCAAGAGAATGGCTTGGCAGATGAACTAACAGTCTCCCACAAAACCGCCCTACCATTTTCACAGCGTACACACCTTCCGTAACCAAAGTATAATAGCTACACAGCACCACTCCCTCACCAGCAACGGACCAACACCCTGAAAGCCTCCTCCTCCTGTCCACATCATGCCAACCTGGACCGTGAACCTCACACCGAGATACCAATAAATGTTAGAGGCACATTTACAATTAACTCAGGAGAGCTTTAATTTCTTCTTTTTCGGCAGCCTCTAGGTACGTGGAACCATCAGGAGCCTTGCCGTCTTTTTTAGCACCCTGCAAGAGAGAAAAAAGTTAGATACATGGTACTTGAAAAATGAATCAATGAATGAAATTCAGGTCACTAGTACTAACAGTGGAACTAAAATTCTTCCAAGTAACCAGTTCCTAGCTTAAAAAAATGAAGCTGATGTCTAGCTGCAAAGTACCCAACTTATGTCTGTCTGCAAAGTACCCAACTTGTGCCTGTCTGCAAAGTACCCAACTTGTGCCTGTCTGCAAAGTACCCAACTTGTGCCTGTCTGCAAAGTACCCAACTTGTGTCTGTCTGCAAAGTACCCAACTTATGTCTCTGCAAAGCAGGGTTGCGGAGTCGGAGGAATAAATTTGCGACTCCAACTCCGCCCTTTCAGAATTTGGCGACTCCGACTCCGCCCTTTCAAAATTTGGCGACTCCGACTCCACCTTTCCAGAATTTTGCGACTCCGACTCCACCTTTCCAGAATTTTGCGACTCCACCTAATTACAATTTTGTGACTCCAACTCCACCTATTCACAATTTACAAGATAAATATTACAGCTTGCAGGTATTGCAACATGTACATATGGTTATTTTGATCTTTATTTACGAACGACTTTTAAATTGGCAATCAAATGTTAAAAATCAAGTTTTACTTATGTATACCTACTAGTGTACATTGATTCTTCAAAAATGACAGGATTCGATAGTTTTCTTTTAAAAAGTCCCAAAATCTAGATGACAAACAAATGGATCTACCCTAATAGTACCAGCGATTAAAATGTTTTTGTACTTGTGCACTGGTGACACTCTTACCACTGATACGGTCAATTAGCATCCTTATGAACATCACAGACGTACCAACCAAGCAAGCAACAAGTGTGTTACATTTCAAATTATCATTAGCCAAGAAGTTTTCATCAACAAATTTTCCATAACTTTTTTCCACAATAAGCTTTATTTTCTCAACAATAGAATCATTTTTAAAGCAAAATTTTTTACTCACAAATAAAAGTTAGCAGATGTTAGGTATTTCACATCATTTGAATGGTATTTTTGATACCATCCAATCAAGCTAATTCCCATTGTATTACCATAGGAGAAATTAAAAACAAAAACCCATATTTGTTTACAAATTGATGGAGACACCTAGCGTTTCAAAATGTATAGTTCATTTTGTGCGGATAAACTTTCACCGTAGGTTGAAAGCTCAAAATAAATCAATTTTCACAAATGATTAAATGCCCAAAACTCCTTAGTTTTAGAGTTGTGAGGACTTTCAGAAACTTTGAAACCTAAAGTATGATCCCACGTGCGCGCCAATTTTGGCGCTACCTTTTTCACTTCAAATAAATCTAAGTCAAGTTCATTTTAATCCAAGTCAAGTTCATTTTAATCCAAGTCAAATTCATTTTAATCCATGTCAAATTTGAATAAATCCAAGTGATGTTCGAATAAATCCAAATCAAGTTCGAATAAATCCAAGTCAAGTTCGAATAAATCCAAGTCAAGTTCGAATAAATCCAAGTCAAGTTCGAATAAATCCAAGTCAAGTTCGAATAAATCCAAGTCAAGTTCGAA
>JACJUY010000012.1:351959-426191 GCA_014220935.1 Platorchestia sp. MABIK | reverse complement strand
TACATCAGCTGAGCTGTTCTGCAAGTAACTTGCAACACATTAACTACTAGTTTCTAGATCCTATGTATTAATTGAAGGGGGAATGAGAGAAACAGAAACAAACAGAATGAATTTGCATTGCTTTCAATTACTATTTCCGGCTTCTTCACTGTAATATATGCATTATTGCTCCAGTACGAAAATTATACCTCGCACTCGTGGGTATCACATATACGAGTATATGTGTCCGAACCCACAATGACCATTGATATCAATGACCATTGATTGTATTTAGTGATAGGTATAAATACGCTGTTTCGAACCTCGAACAAAATAATCAATAACAACATTGCGTATTTTTGTAGGTGTTCAGTAAAGTATTTTAACTCTGTTTTGTTACTTTCGGTTTTAAACAATTTTGAATAATTTTTGCAAAAATTAGAATTGAAGACACCCAAAAATAGCGACTCCAGCCTCGACTCCACCACATCCGAATGAACGACTCCGACTCCACCACATTCGGAAATGCGACTCCGACTCCGACTCCACGCACATTCAGGAAAGCGACTCCGACTCCACCCTAAAACATGCGACTCCGGCGACTACAACTCCCGACTCCGACTCCGCAACCCTGCTGCAAAGTACCCAATTTATGTCCGTCTGCAAAGTACCCAACTTATGTCTGTCTGCAAAGTACCAACTTGTGTCTGACTGCAAAGTACCCAACATCTGTCTGACAGCAAAGTACCCAACATCTGTCTGACTGCAAAGTACCCAACTTACGTCTAGCTTCAAAGAACACAACTGATGCCTAACTTCAAAGAACACAACTGTTGTCCAGCCACAGAAAGCACAGCAGCAACTTGACGGTTACAGCTACTATAGCAACTTCATTCATGTAGCAAACAACATGTGTGTTCTCATAAGGTCCTTTTAATGTTGATATGATCCAACCTTATCTAAAATAAGGATTTAGAATATCTAACATTGACTTCATATTCTAAGGTTTCAATTTCAAGCCTAATTTCATAAGGCTTTACTTTGTTATTATTCCTTGGAGGACAGTTTACATAACCCACATCAACTTCATAAAAATTGCCTAAAAATGGACATATATATTACCCTTTTGGTAATTTAAAACTAACTACTAATGCAATATCTTTGTCATTGAACAAGTTTCATTTGTGTTACTAATTACATAATTTTGCTAAAAGCCTGATTTTTTATTGATGTTTGATTCCTCAATATGGCTTCCCTACTTCAACATTCCACAGGCTAGAATACGAAACAATTGAATGCCCTATCAAAAAATGTTATTGTTTTCTCTAGAGATAAATTACTTGAAAAAGGTGATAAAAATATACATGTTTGTTGAAGTACAAGACGTTGAGCATCTGGAAACGTTAAGGGGTTTATTTCTTTAAAAATCTGTTTTAAATTTCACGTATGAGTTAGGTGTATGCAGTAAGCTCCCATTTTTAGATGTTCTGGTTGAAGCTTCTAACGGTACATTCCATAGATCTGTTCATGTCAAACCTTCCCATTCTGGTGAAACTATTAATTAGGATTGTGAAGCTCCGCAAATCTATAAAGAAGGCGTTATCCATACCTTGATAAATAGAGCTCATAAATTTTTCAGTAATTGGGAAAACTTCCACTCCGAAATGCTTCGAACTAAACGTTCACTTGTAAATAACAACTTTCCTAATACCTTGATTGATAAAACTATTGATAAATTTTTGAACCGAAGCATGAGTAGTGACAATAATTCAGTGAATGCAAACCGTATCAATATTTTTTACGAAAACCAAATGCATGATAATTATAAAATTCACGAACGAGTCTTTCAAAACATTGTTAAAACCATTGTTAAGCCAGTAAATCCAGAAACTTCTATTAAAATTTGCATGTATTATAAAGATCGTAAAATCAGTGACCAATTAGTAAAAAATAATCTGTCTGCATCCGGGGTCAATGATCTGGACAAGGCCGGTGTGATCTATCAATTTAAATGTAGCAGAAGAGAATGTAAGTCTCTTGATAAACGTTACATTGGCATGACCAGAATGACCCTGAAGCAAAGATTAACAGCTCATAAATATCAAGGTTCCATCTTCAATCATTTTCGCGTTGACCATAGTTGCAAACCATCCAATGAAGATCTGTTCCCTAACACTAAAATTCTTTATAATGTTATTAAAAAAGATCAAATTCATATTATTGAAGCATTACACATTCATGAACTTAAACCTTCTCTAAACGGAAACACTAATGATTTTTCTGCTCTTAAACTGTTTAGCAGAACTTCAGCTTGCTAGGTATGACGAGGCTGCTTGACCATTTTGCTCTTGTCTCTCGTGTAGTGAACATCGCGGTTTATGTACAATATTTCTAGTCATACTACTATTTCTGTGATATAAAATTTGACTTTTTGTCTAGTCGCCTTCGTCTTTTGTGATTACATATCTAGTCTATATTACTCAAGTGTTAGTTTTGCGTTTTTCCAATGTGACTGAAAATTATTCTGTATTATTTTTTTTCCAGCCTGAGGATGACGTTAGATACGTCGAAACGTTGCATTTTATAATCAGACAGAAATATAAATTTTAATGAATCACTGTGTTTTAGTACAAAAATGCTAGGAGCATTTCTGAACAAACTTACGAGTGAGGAAATTGGACTATTTCGTAAGGCTGAAAAGTTAGAAAAATATACATGATTACATTCCTTGCTGTTTTAGATGCCAGATACGTACAGCTTTTAGAAGAGACTGGACACACTGGGTGTGTTTCTCATAGATGGCAGCCAGGAGTGGACTGACTCCAAACTTGTCGCTCACCTGCACGTCAAAGGCAGCGATGTCAATGCTCTTCTTAATATAATGTAAAACTTTAATGCTGTGATTGTGACGCCTCCTACTAATGGAGAGCTCTCGGATGTCCATTAACTGTTGCTTCATGAATTGATTTACAGAAAGGTGCCAACAAAGATTAAAAATATTATCTACTTATTGAAATTCGAAAAAGTTTTATTTTCTTAGAAAAATTATACAAACACCAAAGGTGGGATGCAACACTTGAAATTCAAGAGCTACATTACACATTTATTAGAATCTTCACAAGGTAATATATCAATACTGCATAACCTAGATGTAATAACAAACAGTTTTCAATAGAATAGTGTTTAACTGTAGATCATCTGTAGAGCTACTCCCCCAAGTGTCTGTAGAGCTATTACCCCACCAGCTTTGGTGTGGTAGAAGGCACAATCTATTTCATAAAAACGAAACATAATTTAATCATGAAGAGTTATAGTAACCATAAAAAATTAAGAACTATCTAATAATAATCTTTGAAATTTGAAAAAAAATGTTTTGTTGAGCCAACAGAATGGAGTTGAACTCCTTGCCAGTGAGACATATGTGATAATGATTTTTCATTTCTCAGTCATTACCTAGAAATACTTTGTCCAACTACATGTAACTCTAAGAATGTTTTGCTAAATAAATATTCTCTGGCGAATTCTTTTTGCACACATTATTCGTAGGAGAGAGAATACACTTTTTCCAAGGCATAACAAGCACTCATTGTAACAACAGCAGTACTGGCAGGTGTTCCAGACCTACAAACAAACATCGGCATCTTAGGATGCTTTATTTCCAATCAAGCCTGATACATATGATCTTGAGCATTGGTTTTTCAAATGTCTTATAACTAACACTATATATAGGACACCATGACGGTTCCCCCGTAAAGCCGGTACCCATTTCCGACACCTGGGTTGAGTGGGGTATTGTGCTTGAGCTTTCCCTTATACCCAACGGGGAAAATCGCCGCGCCAGCGCCGGGATACGAACCCTCGTCTCCAACATACAAGGCCGATCCCTTAACCACTGTGCCACAGCGAGCACGACCACAAGATGTAAGGCTGTCCATTTTTGATAAAAGCCTAGATGACAATAATGACTGAAACACACAAAAGAACAACACTATACTTGGTGCACAAACTTCATTTCAACTCTTACGTCAACATCTGCTCCTCTGCTCAGAAGAAAGTTTAGCACATCCAACTGTCCATAGTCAGAGGCAAGACATAGGGGGATCCTTCCATCAATGGCAGCATTCACATCAACTCCCTGCAAAAAAAAAAAAGGAATCTTGAATTCACAGGTAAAAAATGAAATGGAAATGCTTATGCATAGCATTTGAAATAATACAACTCTATTTGTGATTCATTAATTCAAAGTACACATAAATGTTTATTCCCAGCCATTTAACATCCCTTCTTAACATGATGCCTAGCATGAGCTGACATTTTCAAAGAAAATAAATAGTACATAAAGTACATATTGAATTAGGTGACTAAAGGTAGCAGTAGCTAGTAAATGTCATTATCCAGAATGGAAAAAGAAGAAAAAATAAGCCCCCAGAAATTTCACAACTAAATTTAGGGTAAACACTTAGATAACTATAGCTTTACACTTCCTAGTACAAAAAAGATGTGAAATTATAAGACAGGTTTAAATTTGAGCTAACAAACCCTCAAAACGACTTGTAAATAACACACAGGCTTATAAAACTCACAAGCTTTCAGGAAAGCTATTTTGAACACCTATAGTAGTGAGTTTATTTTATTCATTTCTAAGCAATAAGAAAAGTTTACACAAGTAATTAGGGTAACTTCTTGCATTTAGCGCTACTGATTTAAATTTTTGATAGGTGATGGACATCATGCAACAGCCCTAGTTCAATACTCTTCAGAATTTTTGCTATGAAGTAACATTAAGGAGCAAATCAGCCTAATAGCTACAGTGAACATTAAGCAGTGTATAATTGAAGAAGCATTCATGAATAATTATTCGATGATACAACAATGACTAAATAGAAGTGGCAAGATAATTCAGGGTTAGCTCATGTTACACTTAAACCACTATTTCTGCAGATAATTTTCCTAATTTTTCAGCTGAGCTAGAATATTTTATTTTCAAACCTCTGATCAATTAAATGGTTATAGTGTGTTCCTAAAATACTTACTTTTTCCACAGCTTCTTTAACTTTCTCAAGATCTCCATTCTTGATGCCCCACTCAAAATCACTGCTGCTCATCTTTGTAGATTGAAAATACAATATAAAATCTGAAGAAATTATGAACTGAGATTTCTAAAAAAAAGAGATCATTCAATTAGTCATTATTACATGAAGGAACATTAAACACATATTAAATAGTTTCACTGCCACAACTTAAGATTTAAATGTTTCAAGAGCAGCACTGATAACCTGAATGCATTAAAATACTGTAGAACAAAATCAGCATATCCGTGCAGTACTAGGAACACTCTTAAGAGGCAGGTTCACAATACAAAGCAAGAAGAGAAAATCTAAATTCTATCCTCATGCTAAATTTACCAATTATGACAGCCTTGAGTACACATTCAAAAAAGAATACTAAACAAGCATGCCATAATATATTACTATTATCCAAATTAATATTCAAAATTCAACGTTCAATGTTTAACTTCAGCAACAATCTGAAAAAAATTCAGTGAGGTCCAAGTTCAGTGGTATCAGATGGGCCCTTAATTTGAATATCTTGGATGGTACAGCCTGCTACTTGCAGAAGAAAATGTCAGCATTTCAATGACATGTAAGACAGATGAAAACTTAAGAGAAGATATTCTAGCATAAGGTTAGTACAGTCATACCGCACCTTTCAAAAGAACCAACTAATGAATAATCCAAGTTACAAAATGCAAAAGCTCAAAAATTCAAATATTGCAGCCACCTCTTACTCCCTCACCCACCATGAACTTCACTTCACAACACACTCATCCTTACGTATCTTGGGCATAGTTGCCCAACCCCAATGGTAAATGATTTGCATGTCTTATTCATTTTAATAGTTTAATAAATCATTTCCGTTTATTTTAACATTTATTTCACACAAAATTTGTGCACTCTTCTAATTTTTCAAGGGTTTAGAAAAAGCATTGGAACAAATCAGGCATTTTACATGTAAAACACTACACTACTACTGAAAAAATTACATAATAAAACCACTTCTGGAGTGAATTAATTTTGTAAGGTGAGGTATAACTATAGTATAATATAACTTACACAAGAGAGACAGAGAAGAAAAGAATGAAAGATGAATCTTGCCTAACTACAAATCTTGACTCACATCAAACTTTATCAACAAATGTTGCCGATTTTATGGAGGGTAGTTGGGGTTTCTACTGAGGAGTGGTAATTTTTCAGTGTACTCTGACAAGAACAGACCCAATCAGCATACTTCCCTGAGCGTAGTTCAGGTAGCTTATGTTCCATCAAGGAGTGGTAAATTCCAAGATACAAAGGAAGATAATCCGTTTCAGTGCACCCTCCAGAAGAATCACAATGTTCCCAAAGTTAGAATAGAAGATGACAAGAATATCAGGGCAGTCTCTCACTGCTAACTCAGCACATTGAGTTGAATATGCAGTAAAAGGACTCACACAATTAAGGATAGAATAACCATTAAAAATCAATCATATATAAGGCAATAAAGTATACTACAATGCACAAAGTGCTGCATTTTAACTTTAGTGCATATGTCTTGAGTTTATAGAATAGAAGGAGTTATAATTTATCAAAAAAAATGTATTAATGAAATCTGCAAAACGATAGGGTAGGAAGGATACGGCCACGACTCACTGGAGAGGTAAGTAGGTGTCTCCAAGTAGTTCTTTAGTTAGTAGCATAGTTTTTAAAATAGCTTTATGGTTTATGTCAGATATGACAAGATGGTCTTATTTCAACATAGTATTAAGAATTTTAAACATAAATAACACTATTTTTTGCCTCAACAATTCTCAGAGACAACCAAATTTAACTTATGAAATTGTCTGTATAAGTTAATGTAACACTTCTCAATAAGCTAAAAAAAAGCCTTTATTGAATTAAAACAGTTGAACACTACACTAACAAAAGTTTTCTACTATGCATAACTCTACCATTTCCTGTGTTTAACTTTGAATACACGTCTTCCCTAAAATTTTAAGTAAAGTCTTTTTTAGGTTTTTGGATGGGGAAATAAGGGATAGCAATGGAATAGTATAATTTGTATGAATATTGTAGTACAAGAACCGAAGAAACCAAGGCTTACACAAATGCAATCAAGTCAACCTGGAGAGCAGCCAAGTGGACACTAATTTGAAGCTCCCTATATGCTCCAACTAGTAGTGGCTTAGTTGATCCTGTGACTGAACATACTGAAAACCATGACATTGACAATGAATAAAATGAAGAAAATTGGGTAGACAATGTATTATATAATGGTAATCTCAATTTGGTGGCCAATGTTTTACTGTGCCCTTATTCACATGCATGTATACTTCATGATGTCTATGATGGGGTCAAGATACATCCTTTTTTTGTTATGTACCTGCTTCTACCAGGTCAATTTTACATAAGCTCTATTAAGGCCTAGGTTTTACTTGAATATTTAAGTATACCTTGGAGTTAAAAAGTTGTTTTCTGGATCATTATTCTGTTTCATACCAAAGGACTTGTTAACTATGGTATAAAAGTTAATCCTTCAAATGCCAATTAGGCTAATTCAGGTTTAATAGATTTGCTCTGTACTTTTTGTACTTTATTTTCAAATTCTACACCAAGGAAAACACAAAAAATGGGCAGTTAAAACATTTTTTAAAATATTACAGGTAAAACTGGATGTAAATAATACTGAATCACTAAAATCATTTGCAATGACCAACATGTGTCAAGTTCTATTTAATTCATTTATGCTAATTCATTTTGAATGCAACTTAGTTTCCTACTCAGCTATGTTAAGGCTTTAATTTTTAATTTGTTCTTGCTACGTATATTTTTTTTAAAAAGTTTGAATGAAAATATTTTTTTTTTCAACTCACAATTGCAAATCTAAAAATACATAGAACTGCAGGGGCTTTGTTTTTTAGGTTGATATTTACCTCAATGCAATCACGGAAATTAAAAATTCTGTTCCAAAGAATCACTACAAGAACACATTTAAGAACATTTTGAACGAATGATTTTTTTCTTGCTGATGAGTAATTTTTAAGATAAAACATGAACTACGCTCAGGTTAGAATAATATTTATATAGTCGGCTGCATCATATCTGCATTACTAGAACACGTGTAATATTTTGGCAATAAACCAGCAGTGTTGGTATAGCTAACTCAAGTAATTGTAGGTTTATTTAGGTTAGTTTATTCAACTAACCTAACGTTACCTAACCTAATTTAACCTATCATGTCAATACCGCATTGCAGCATATTTACGTGTCTGTTTCTTCACCGTTATATACAACGTTTGTATAACTTCAAAGTTGAATAACTCAAAAATCACGCATCTGCAAGCAAAATGTAATTTCTGTACAATGTTCTTAAACGTGTTCCTTTAGTTATTCTTTGGAACAGAATTTTTAATTTCTGTGAGCGCATTAAAGTAAATTTTGACCGTTTTTGAAGTTACCCCCTCAACAGAAGAATCATAATGGAAGGATACTAGGTTATTTTATAGAATCTAAACATGATGGCCATTTTGGCCAAATGATTTTATAGAATCTAAACATGATGGCCATTCTGGCCAAATGAAAAGTACAGAAACTGTCTAATAGTAGTATTGGCAAATATGTTTATGCAGTAGTGAGACAATAACTGTCACAAAGAAAAAAAAAAAGAAAATTGTTAGGCAACTGTTTGGCCATTGCCATGATAGGTTGACTTTGTTATCTAACCTAAGTAATTTAATAGAAGGGAAATAATACTTCCCCAGAACAAACTCTCGTGTATCACAGATACTTGTAAAACATACTTCCGTTGCGATCTTCAAATTTTCAAAAAGGGAAAAACTGAAAAGAGAGAAAAACTTAAAATGAAAACTCAAGAGAAAAATGGAACATGAAAACTCAAAACTTGTTTTGTCAGCTCAACAATTCAAAGCTTGTAATTAGCTTACAGCTTGTCAGCTTGAAATTAGCTCAAAACTTGTTTCAGCTAAGCTCAACTTTAAGGCTTGTTTAGCTCAGCTCGAAATTTTGCTACTTAGCCGTAGCCACCTGAAACTCTGAAGAAAATTGGAAGTTATTGCCCAAACAGAAGAACTGTTAAAAAACCCTTGCCTAAATAAATAATCAGCCAGCAAATGACTTCTCTTTTATTCCTAAAGATCAGGAGGATTCCTATGGAATATCAAGTCTAAGAAAATATGTCCTCTGAGATCAACTGACAGCCCTCAGGAATCCCTAAGACAGGGATGTTAAAAAAAAAGGGGACGCCCAAACAGGACTCGCCAAAATAACTATCAACTGGCGTCTGAATAAAGACCCGCCAACAAACTATTTATCAATTGGTGCCCGAACAGAAACTCAACTTCCTGAAAACCAAGCAAAAGAAAGATGTAAAAAAATAGCCAGCAGCAACAAAACATAAAAAGAACATTTTTCAGAATCAGTAATATTATTGATGCTTCATATGTACCTTCAAAAATTACGGTCAATATTGAATTTAAGCCTTTCACAGATATTAGAAATTCTGTTCCAAAGAATCACTAAGGAACACATTTAAAAACGTTTTACAAGAATGACATTCGGCTCGCTGATGCATAATTTTTGAAATATAACAATAATTACGTTCAGATAAGAATAACATCATATGGCCCGTTGCTTAGTCACCGCATTGTTGGGTGATGCCCACTTTTCTGGTGGACACGCCCACTTCTTGGCAGGAAATCAACAGCCTCAGTTTGGATAAGTTAAGGGAAGCTATTTTAGGTTGATTTATGTTATTTTAGGTTAGATTATTTAACCAACCTACCATAACCTACCCTAACCTCAACCATCGTTGCGTTAATACTGTTTTACAGCATATTTACGAGTCCATTCCTTCACTTTTACATACAACGTTCTTATAACTTCAAAGTTAAATAACTTGAAAATAACGCATCAGCAAGCAGAACGTCATTCATGTAAAACATTTTTAAATGTGTTCCTTTAATGATTCATTGGAACAGAACTTTCAATTTTTGTGAAAGGCTTATATTTAACATTGACCAAAATTACAAACATTGGCTTCATATTATTGAAATGCAGTAAGGTTTTATTTTTTAAGTAACAATAGCCATTTAAAAAAATTCTGAAGTACACAGAAATTCATTCAAAACAACACTATCTAGGGGTTCAAGGCTATTCTACGAAAAAGAAATGCCATGTTCAGAACTTGAATTTTTCATGGCTCAACAGTTTAGATAAAACAAAAAAGCTCTAATGTTAGTATTTCAGTTGAAAATGCAAACATTTTTTCATCCCAAGCACAACAGCTTCATAACTTCAAAACTTGTTTCAATAACTATAGATACCTAGCTGAATCTGGAAAAACAGCTACCTCTTAAGGAATAGCTTATATCCTATGTTTATACAAATGCAGTAAGATACTTGAGTCTGCATTTAAATACTTACATAATCAAGCATACACTTCTGCAAAACTAGCCAGATTTTTTAAACTATTCAGTTCCTATAGCTCAGACCCAAAATTCTCTCACCATGATTAGATAAGTTAGTTGGTACAAGTCTCCCTAATCTATCATCATGAAAATGAAACGATTTTTACGGAAGCAATATTTCTAGACTTCTAGACTTGCACACATTCAATCATAATAAACATAAATTCTAACTTTACTCGAGTCCAGAAGCACACGTCACTGATGATCTCACAAACTTTTTCGAGTTGCTCGCTTGAACTTGAGAGCCGACAGCGTTGGGGCCTATGTAACGGCTTACGATTCCCTCGGCAATACTCACAATAATCATACAAAAGAGTTGTGCGCCTGTGTGCGACTTGTCCAAATTAACAGCACTCAAGTCACTAACACGCCTCAGTTTGGTTTCGGAGATTACGGGCTGCCGGATCTTTGAACTTTTATCTGTTTTTTTTACAACTCAGTCGCCTGGCCTACCGGCTTTTTCAAATACTTTTATTGCGTCATTAACTTTTCATTTGTGTAGTTAGACGCTGCCATATGCCTTAGTGTCTTGCAGCAAAAAGATAGAATTCATGCACATAAAAACAAATACAAATCATGCAACAAGATAAAATTCCCATTTGCTGTTCTTCCTATGAAAGTTAGGGTGCCTGCACACCAAAAGACTGGAAGCGAGCAAGGAAACGAGAGAGAAAGATGTCAGGCAAGATCTATCGCACACCATAAGATAGTCAGTTGGCTCCTAAATGTCATGGAGAGAGGTCTATAACAAAAAAAATCGGTACAAGCATGTGTTTGTAACGTTGAATTTCAATCCTAGTTCATCCTATTGCTTTAAAACATGTTATCTGTCACTGTGCTATGGCTCTTTCGAGTTCAAAAGGCACAGTACAGCATTAACTTTGGATATAAGGAGTTCAGTCTATGCTGGAAGAATTCAGACCTCCCTCGTCGACATCTCACTGCACACTGCCAGACGCACGGTCAACCATGGCCAGAGGCTACCCGCTGCAGCTTTCAAGCGTGAAATCATCTTGAAGTCGCATTCTAGCTTCAGCCAATCTTCAGTTTTTCTCCCTCGCTCGCTTGCTTGCTTGCAGTGTGTGGACTCTCATAGGAATCCATGTAAATCAATTCAAGCTCGCTAGCTCGCTCGCTTCAAATCTTTTGGTGTGCTGGCACCCTTAGATATGCTGGTGTCTTCAACTTGCTTTCTGGTAAGCATAGCTTACAAAAAAGTTATCGGGAGCCTTCCTGATCTTAAGTAAAAAGAGAGAACTAAAAATACCGAATAAAACAAACATCGGCATCTTAGGATGCTTTATTTCCAATCAAGCCTGATACATATGATCTTGAGCATTGGTTTTTAAAATGCCTTATAACTAACACTATATATAGGACACCATGACGGTTCCCCCGTAAAGCCGGTACCCATTTCCGACACCTGGGTTGAGTGGGGTATTGTGCTTGAGCTTTCCCTTAAACCCAACGGGGAAAATCGCCGCACCAGCGCCGGGATACGAACCCTCGACTCCTACATGCAAGGGCGATGCCCTTAACCACTGTGCCACGGCGAGTAAAACATTTAATTGAATTAAGAATTGAAAGTAAAACAATAAAACTGGACGTTTCGAGCTAACGCTCATCTTCAGCAAAATAAATGTACCTGGAAAACAGGAAATGAATTTAAAAGATGATAAATTGAATTAACTAAACTTAGAAACTACCTGTTAACTATTGACACAACAAAAAACCTAAGTTGGTTGTGTAAAATCTGCTTCTTTCTGAAAATGAATGGAGCCTGTAAAATCTTTCAATCGGAGGTAAATTTAGATCTAGTTAGAATTTTAAAATTACTGATATCAATTGAGCTCTGACAATGCCCTGAATGATCCCTAATAGCTGAATACGAAGGACTAGATAAAATATTTCCTGTGAGGTCGCTCCTACCTCGATGCCCGGCCACCCTACAGTCTAGAGTACGCGACGTCAAACCGACGTACCCACGACCATTTGGTTTCTAAATAAATCGTTACATTAAGATCCTAAATTTATAGTCATGACATATGTAGTGGCCAGTACCTGTTGTATAGTTTCTTTCCTGCACAACTAGAAGTTTATTTAGCATTAGCTGCAAACTACAGTTTCAGTAGCTTTAGACTACCAAGGCAGGAGTAAGGAAACACTCTGGTACGCACATATCAGTGTACTGAGCTCTATCGGTTAAAAACTTCCTCTTAAAACCAGAGGTGCCCGGAAGTCCAGACATGCCTGGAAGGATGAGTTTTGCACGTTCAGCACACTCTTTGAACGATTTTCGATCACACTTCTGTAGAACTGCACTGAGAATTTGCGATGAACGTAGACCAGCAACGATAGCATCTCTCAAGAGACGATCACGACAGCAATTATCGTAGTTGCACGCAAATGCTAAGCCGTTTAACGTTTGAGCATAACTTTCTACGGATTCATTAACACCTTACTTTTTGTTCAGAAATGTAACAGACGCGGGGACAATCGATTTCTTGATCTCAAATTGCTGGATTAATTTGTCTTCTAGTTCATCTTACGTAGCATCAGCGAGTAACGTAGGTATAATTCTTCGTTGTAGATCAGTAATGACGTTTACAGGCGAAGCTTTGACTAAAATGCTAGCTTTCTCACTGCCATTGTTTCCCGCCTTCTGAAGAGAGTCTCCGCACTGCACTTTTAATCTTTGTAGGAATTCACGCACTGTTTCCACTCTAACGTCGAATAGAGGATAGCTAACTGTAGAATTCGCCATCTTGGTTTCTGAGCTGTTTTAAAGTTCGAATACACGTTGGAGATTCGAAATCTTCGTTCCCAAATCATGTTGTGTAGTTTCTTTCCTACACAATTAGAAGTTTATTTCATCATCGTCATCTCTTCATCGTCACTTCCTAACTTACAAAGGAAATTAAAGACGCGAAAGATAACAAAGGTTCGTTATTAACGCAGATATCTAGTACATAACATTGCTGCGGAGAAAGAAGCTGGTTAGACATTTAGTAGATATGTTAACTTATCTGCGGCATCCAGTTTGGGAGTTGTCGAAGTATGTGCGGGAAGGCTGGTTGCTTTACGATCCGTATTCACGATTTATTAGAGTAAGATGAATCTCCAGGTGATTTAGTCAATTGTCACTTTTACAATCGTTTTTAAAGCAAAGCGGGTTCATCGCCAAAGGCGATGAACCCTTACCTTACCCTTTCCTTACCTTACCTTACCTTACGCATCGCCAAAGGCGATAAACCGCAGGGGGAAGACAACAATGAGTTTATATGATCTTGTACCGTTTCTCTTCAATATCTAAGTTATTGAGGGAACCTTCTCGACTGCCTCTGACAAACCCCTGCGTAAGACTGCCGTTGCTCGCTAGGCTTGAGGGGCCGAGGGCGAGTCTCTTCGTTAGGGAACAGTCGTGTTACGACAGTAGTTAATTGTTAATAAGTGAAACGCCCACGATAGTGATAAGCCATAATTAGAATCCCGATTTCATTCTATAGAAATGAATAATATCCTAGATGATTAAGATTATAAAGACAAGAAGTAGATTGTGATAAAGGAAATAGAAAGAGGTATCTGATAACTGGAACTTGTAGTCCCCGGTTGCGTCGTGGAGATGATGTGAAGAGGGAAGATGGTGATGATGGTTAGGCGTAGCGTCGTCTGGCGATGTTGTAGAAGGAAATAGCACGAGAGGCAGATTGTGGAGTTGATTCGAAGTTGTGCTTATCCGCGATAATATATCTTCAAGTACAGTTCTTTTCGAGGAGATGAAAGTCGTTGGCCAGATGTAGCATTTCAATGTTCTTCGTAGCGATTCCTTTATAATTACAGATGTAGGGCGGTTATATCATGAGGATATAACATACCAAGGCAGGAGTAAGGAAACACTCTGGTACGCACGTCTCAGTGTACTGAGCTCTGTCAGTTATAGACTTCCTTTTAAAACCAGCCATGTCCGGAAGTCAGGCAAGAGCGCATAACAATACCTTTCCTGAGCTCGTAAAGGAGGAGCGTGACAACAGCTTCCGGAGCTCGTGAAGGAAAAAAAAAACATCGGCATCGTAGGATGCTTTATTTCCAATCAAGCCTGATACATATGATCTTAAGCACTGGTTTTTCAAATGCCTTATAACCAACACTATATGTAGGACATCATGACGGTTTCCCCCGTAAAGCCGGTACCCATTTCCGACACATGGGTTGAGTGGGGTATTGTGCTTGAGCTTTCCCTTATACCCAACGGGGAAAATCGCCGCGCCAGCGCCGGGATTCGAACCCTCGACTCCTACATGCAAGGGCGATCCCTGAACCAATGTGCCACTGCGAGCACGCAAGGAGGAACACAACAACGGCTTCCGGAGCTCTTACTCACAAAACCAGTGCCACATTATAAAGACGCAAATTTTAATATACAAGATGATCCTATGTGATATTTTACTTTAGGTATGAGAAGATTTATGAATACTAATCACAGGTAAAAACGGTGAAATATTGTCAGAGAAGACTTTGAACATGGTTCCTATTCATATTTATGCATAAGCTCAGTGATTCTGCAATAATAACAATTGTTGTTGAAAATGTAAGGCGTGGAAATAAATTTTAATGAATACGTTTATTAATGTACGAATAAATACGAAATAAAACGCAAATATCAAAAAGAAAACGAAGAAATGTAAATAGACTGCTCGAAAATTTGCCACTAATTATTTGATAATGTATAGATAAAGCAAAAGAGCATATTTCCAAAAGTTGATACATAACAGAACATTGCTTATTAAAAGTGGGTCAGTTCGAGTGTCTCTTAAATTGATTAGTAGAAATACCACAGTAAGTATTCTATGAAGTACCTGTGACAGATTTTGAATCAACTTGGAACAAAATATGAACACGAAAAGACAAAGCCTTCAGGCCAATGTTTGCCCTCGCACGATTGGACAATAATGAACAATGTTGAGCAAAGTATGATTAGCGTAAACAAATAATAATGGTTGTGACACAAAAGTTTACTCTGCAGTAATTAACCTAAGGAATGTGACACAACTAATCAGAGTGGACTTATTTTGAGCATGTCTAATATAAAAATCATACCCAATTATTATCAGCATGAATTATTTTCGACTACAGAAATGGGGTATCCGACGTAAATTACATGAGCATAGTGCAACATACACGTGTAAACAAATAAGCCAACATTCAACCTGAAATAAAAGCCAATGCGTGAGAAAAAAAGTACAAATTTGTGAACGGATGAGATAATTTGCTTATAAATAGCAGGCTTCATACAACGTTCGAATTTACGTATTTATATTTAGCGGCAAAAAACATACGAGTAGGTTGCGCACACGACTAACGGTAATTTTTTCTTGGAATAATGATCAGGATGCTGAGCATATTTACTGAATGGTTATATTATTCCTGAATAATAACTTAGTGCTTGATGTTAATGAGTGTAATCGCAGGAATTTCCAGTAATTTTGCAGTGAAATAAAGAACTCTCCTAGCTTCGTTGAATTGATTACAGTATTACTCGATTACTTGAGAAAGAGAGAGTTTAAATTGAAAGCCCAAAAAGGAACTAGTGTGCATGGGGAATTTCCTCAAAGTTTCTAGTGGGGGCCTGACAGTAACATTGCGGGGCCACCTTTTGTTGTGCCTGTGGGCTTTTATATGTTCAGGTAGGGTTTAGCCGAACCACTGTTCTGTGGCCGAACGATGGAGGTCAGTCATCCCCAGGCCAGCCTTTAATTTGGACCAGCCTCGTCCATCTTGATTTTCTTCAGTTACAGTGTCGAACTCATTTACGTTCCTTAAGTTAGATTGTGCGCCGCAAGTTGCGTCCATCATTGTTGCTCTCATCTGGCAAGTTGCCATTTTGCTGCAAAGATCAGCTTAACTCTAACTGTACTGAAAATCTGCAACTACGAGGCAATCATTTCTCGCCTTAACTCAACTCACCTTACCTTACTCACTTTTCTTTTAATGCTTAGTGTGACTGTGCGTGCGTGTGTGTGTCTAATTGTGTGCGTGCCTACATTTCTAAGCCCTTTTACTGGGGAGCAATATTCTCTTAAATTACCTTACCTTAGCTGTTGCCTTAAATTACCTTAACCTGGCTGTTGCCTTAAATTACCTTCCCATGGCTGTTGCCTTGAATTACCTTACCTTGGCTGTTGCCTTATATTACCTTACCTTGGCTGTTGCCTTAAATTACCTTACCTTGGTTGTTGCCTTAAATTACCTTGCTTAAATAAGATTTGCTCATCTAGCAAGAGAGTGCAAACTCTTTCTCGAGCAATTCTTCCTTCTTGTTCCTTAAATTTTTTCTCATTTTGAGTCTACGTATGAAAGTCTCCGCACACAGGACCAAATTAAGTTCAGGTACGGGGAATCTTGTGCGTGATATATTCTGTTGAAGTATAACCTGATAAATTCCTTCTTCATATTTCTTCATTTTCTGGCTGTATGCTAACCAATGCCTTAATTAATCTTTCTTTACAGTATAATTCTCGCTGCAATGGCTACCTTGGACCTGTTCATACTCCTTCTTTAGTTTTCTCTCAGTCCTTAACTCTGAGGTAAATATTTCCTTATTGAATTTCTTTAATACTTGAGTTATGTTAAAATTATGCTCAATATTCACTAGCTTTCCTTTATTGCCTCTAATTTCATTTGCCTTTCTAGATTGGCGTTTATCGGCCTTAGCGGGCTGCGCATGCCGCTGCGTTCGCATGCCGCTGCGGTGTTCTGCATGCCCCGACGTTCTGCAAACGAATTTTTAACCTTCAAGTTCTTACGACATCTGTTCTTCGCTGAAGCTAACGGAAGTGCTGTCGAGAACGTCTATTTTTAATTAATAATTTGTAAACCTGATCTTTGCTTGCCTGGAGGTACTCTTAGCAACGTTAATTTACCTGACAATAATTTGTCAACCAAACTGGAGGGTTTAACGCCTGCTACTGTTACTTCGTTGCGCTTGGGCTCCCGTTGCAGCTTTGCGCCTCGCTTTGCGCCTCGTTCTATGCTTGGTTTAATAAATTTATTGGTATTATTCCGTTTTGTTTGACCCTCCAGCGAGAGTTGTATGAAGAAAATCTCCACACAAGTTTATATTTTCAAGATGTAAACCACAAAACCCTCCTCTTCCCGACTTTAAACCAAAGCAAGTAAAACGTTTTAGGTGTCTCAATCGCTCCTTATTTCCAATGACATTCAGATATCAGAGCGCGAAAACAAATGAAATAATATTGACAAATTGTTATTATTTAACTGTAACTAATAGCCAACTAATACCTGCGGGCAGGTTACTATACAAATAACTGCTGTAGCGATTCGGCGACAATTCTTTACAGTATTGTTTTTGTTGCCCTCCAAACTCAATATTTTACAAAGGTCATCAACATGGGAGTATTTGTAAGATGGATGCCTATTTTTGCTAATGAAAATTACTGAGCGAAGGAGCGAACTTTCACAGTCCTGAATAGCTCGTTTCTCCTTTTAGTAGCAAACGAGTGACGCTGATTGCCTGTTTTAAAAATGTTTTTAATTTTTGACTCCGTCGTGTTTTATATTCAAAAGAGTTTCCAGTTATATAATGTTCACATAAAAATTTACTACTAACTATGAAAATTTGTTATCATTGAATAGTACATTGTTCTTATTCACACATTAATTTTTGCTTTGTGAAATAATTTGAGAATCTTGCTAAAATTAACTCATAAGGCATCCATCACATCACAGTCTTTATAACTGCGGAAGAGGATATTTCAAATTTCGAATAATGTTCAGCTTGTACAGGCAGGGTTAGCTTCACGAGTACATTTTTTCCCGGTCGTGCAAGCAGCATAAGTCTATAGAGTGGTCAAAGTTACCATTTTTTCCACTAAAAGATTCTCCATTCGAATAAATGAGTTAAGTTGAAACATTCATGATTATGTACGGTAAATCATGAGTACAAAATGTTTTCGCTTCCTAACGGAATCGGATTTGATTTTTAATGCGCGTGCATCAACGTATTTTAGTTTACTGACAAGCTCATGAGGCCTTCAAAAAATGCTGCAATTTATAAACAGCAAAAAGTACAAAGAATTGCTTACATGTTTCTCAAACAAATTAAATTTTAATCTAATTTATTGCAGTATCAATATTCACAAAAAACGCTGGATACAGTTTAATTACCAGTAAAAAAAATGGCTAGGCTCTGAAATAGAATACAACCGGGCGTAAGTTTTTTCGATGTTTAGTTGAGCCTTTTTTGTATGAGCGCAGCCATAAAAAAAATGCGAATTGACTTTCTGCGTCATTTTTCCCAAGAAAGAATTTCGCGGACATTGTCTTTACGGTTTATATTGTTAGAAGGACAAAACAACAGACGGGTTCGGTTCTGTGGTTGCCATGGCAACGAGTCCCCTCTAGCAGCCATTTGGTGGTGCTGCCAACGTAGAAGCCGGACTTTGGTCGGATTATGACTCGTGAAACTTGAGCTCAGTTGGGCTCTAACATTCAGAACACTGAGCAGTATTTGCTTATAGTTTAGGCCATAATAATGACATGGAATAATACAGAAGTGAAATTCAATATCAGTTATGGACAGTCGAAACAATTGCACTCATGGTTTTTAGTCGACATTGTACTCAAAGACAAATCAAATATCAACAAAAACTAAAGCAAGAAAAGTGCTGATTCTCTGCAGAGCGAGGATTGAAGCTTGTCTGTAATGGTTTACCGAGTCTTGCATTGTGATGAATGACCGTTCATTATCATTCACAGGGAGTCGCACTAAAAACGTAACCCGAAATGAAGATAATATATTTTGATTACTTTTTACAGCATTTTCATTCTGTTTGGATCATATTCTTCGTTGAACGATTTTCCACAAATACTATAAGTTTTGGCAAAATATTTTCAAAAATCGTTACCTGTTATTATTCTTCTTAAAGCGTTCAGAAACATGATTTGCGTAGGAAAGTCGAATAGTAAAATTTACGCATCACAATTTAACTTTATTTTAAGTGTTAGAGAAGAAGCACTTACAACCACTAAGAAGTAAATTATTTTATTAAAAATATTGTGAACATATTAAAAGATCCAATGCGTTCCACATGTCATCCATTTCTGTTCTTCCATTTTTGAGCTCTGGATCACATCGATGAAACAATTCATTTGATCAATTGTTGGTCGTATTTTTTTACTTTGAATTCGTTGGAGATCATTTCTTTCAATTTTCCAGTGTTTTTAGGGGGACCAGAATATCCTTTCGTCTTCAAGTGTTCTCGTAAAAAATAATTACACGGTGTTATATCTGGAGATCTTGGAGGCCACTCAATATTTAGATTTAATGCAACTATGCGGTGGTAAAAACATAGCCGTTAATTTAAACAAATTCTTTATGTCAAATATTGGCGTCACAGATACATGCCAAGGTTTAGTGAAAAGATGATACTGCTAATTTTTCGTAAACTCGAACTAAAGTTAAATTGTGATTGGTACATTTTATTGTGTGACTTTCCTGCCCAAACATGTTTCTCATTGCCTTCAGTTGAGTAATTACAGGTAAATATTTTTAAAGATATTCTATCCACATTTATAGGAATCGTTGAAAAGCGTGCAATGAAGAATATGATCGAAACAGAATAAGAATGTACCAAATGGTTTTTAAATTATGTTATTTCATTTTGAACTCCGTTTATGTAAACACCTTGTTCAGGGCGGCTGCTAAAAATGTGTACCTTTCAAAATTGCTATAATCTTGTTCCACAGACAGAATAGGGAAATAAAACTGGCATTATTGGAAAGAAGATGAGTTAATTTTTCATTTTTATATTATTTTGCTAGACCTACCGATTCGAATTTGTGCCCTCTTCTTGGATTAGAGTTCTCAGTCGTTCAACATTTTCTGCTGTGCGTTCAGAAACTTTGCTTCCAGATCTTTCCTTATTAATGTTTCTCACAATAAGCTGGGATTGCCACTTTTGGAAGTTTCTCTGAATCGTTATTTTATTAAATTTGAATCGGTACTCCAAGGACAATTTCCTCTGAATCCCGGCAATGAATCCAGTTTTTGCCATTTCTTCGATGATGAACTTGCGTTTTTGAAGAGTCAGTTATGCCATGTTTGCTGATTAAAATAATCTTCTTTTCGGCATCCTCGATGTTTATGCTTATTTGGAGTGTGTACCAAATACGTAAAAAGCACTGATTTTTGTCCTTTCGGATGTTCTATGTTTTAGTCTCCTATTTCTCACATTTAAAAAGTTATTGAATTTTTAAAAGGTATACATTTTTAGCAACCCCACTGTATACGTTCAATAGTGAACAACTTTGCTTAAAATCAGTGGAAATTGCTCTGAATCTAATGGGTTGGTTTCATATTTCCTGGCGTTCATTTAATGGAAACTCACAGCCCCTTTATTTTAAGCTAGGTTTTTATTGCACCTTTTAAATTCCAGTTATCTCCGTTAAAAGTAAGGCCTGTACACCACAGAAAACAGGCGTGAAGAGACAGTGTAATACTAACGAAAAAAAGCACTGATGTTTCGATTCCAGTTAACACAGCAATAAATCTCAAGTTTTCAACGCTTTCCACTGGCCTTGCCCCAATTTTAATTGGACTGAAATGCAGTAGTTGTTTTCATTCTGTATTTTCGATTTGAAATTCGATTACAGAAAGCATGAAGAAACACGGACACGCTTCAACTCCACCACTGAAAGTCGGCTGACGAGGGATGGACGAGCGCGGCAGGCCTCTCAAACCCAACAACAAAGACGTGTATTTGCTGGTGTACGACAGCGTTCTACAGGCAAATGATCCACTTAATTCACTGCTTGTGCGGTAAGTTTTAATTTAAGCTCCAAACTTCAGATTGAGCAAGCGTCTCGAAACTCACTGATCTCTTAGAATTTTAAAAATTTCTCGATTTTTCTTCATCTTCAATCTACGAGCATTTTTATTTTGCGATCTGTCCTCGCCCCGTGTCCTTGGTGGTGCAAAAAATAAATTAAAGCACATGATTTTATTACGAAGTTGCGCTAGCAAAAGTTTTTCTCACAGTTTGAGTTGCGAGGGAAAACAGAATTCATTTTCATTTTTGAAGGTCAAATTCTAAAATCTTTTCATTAATTATTATAAGAGTGAAATATATGTGCATCCAGAACAATTTCACAGTTCGTATATATGAGTTTAATTCTTTCTTTTACTTTCATTAGTATTTTCGCTGGCTGAAGGCTTTCAGGTCACACAACTATAACGGAAAGTTTAGGCTCAAGCACCGAGATCTTTAGTTGTCTTGTCTACTTTAGTTGTCCTGTCTACACACTCTGACACTCACATACGCGTCCTTTGGAAATGACATCGGAAGTGAGGTAACCTCTCCATTTGTTCGACAACATCCATGATTTAGTGCGTCGCACTACCTTGTTCTGTACTCTATATTCACAATCAGTCGCCTTGCGCTTCTATGCCACGTGATGTTGTTTTCGGTATCATATTAAAGTTGTTTAATAACTTCGGTTTATCAGTCTTACGCTCATCAGGTAACGTTCAGCCATCGTATCATTTGATTAGTCTTGTTAAGTATTGTTCTTTTATGACAGATGAAATTATTAAATAAGTTTAAATTCGTTGGGCATATCTAGACATAAAATATTGTATTATTCTAACGTTGAAACATTCTCCTTGCCAATTTAATTTATATGAAATTGACTTTACTTAGAAACAGTAATTCTAGTCGACAAATTAAAGCTCGAACAACCTTAGTGTTCATGGAAACGTGTGGTTGAAATATTAGGTAATTTTGATATAGATCAAGATTTTCACAAAAAATTAGGAGAAATTGCAGAGTTTGTTTCATATCTGAACCTCGACAAGAAATTGACATAACATAACAGAGCTCAGTGGGTCAGAATCAAATGCCACCATGAATGCATTCCTAGATCCACTCACACACAAGAATTCCTTATTCGAGAAAGAATTCCACAGGACAAAGGAAATGTTAAGGGAACTCTTCATATTGACGTCCTTGACCAAATGACCGGTCAAACGCCCCAATGAGTAATGAAAATAAATTTAGAATTTAATCTGAATTTACATGAATGTAATTTAAAAAGCCTTACCTTTGCGTGCAATACACTCACGCGCTTTAGATTACTGTTTCAAAGTCGTTTTCATTACCCATTCGTCGCTTAACCTCTTTTTTACCTAGAATACTTCAGGTGAATTTTCTAGTTCAGCGCTGTCCCTCATCACAAAAAATCCTATTTGTGGTTAATTTCTC
The DNA here is from genome assembly GCA_014220935.1 of Platorchestia sp. MABIK. NCBI lineage: Eukaryota > Metazoa > Arthropoda > Malacostraca > Amphipoda > Talitridae > Platorchestia > Platorchestia sp. MABIK. The sequence goes on along the minus strand of JACJUY010000012.1, from coordinate 403,412 downwards.
ATTTAATGAGGATAGTCCTGAAAAACCAATCTTCCCTCATAATTCCTTTAAGAGCTAATGTCATCCTGCTCCCTCAAGCCTTTAGATGAGGTTTGCAGCTCAGGATTACGGCTTGGGATTTAGCGTAGGCTGCTCCGAGCCCCGGATGTCCACACCTTGGAACTCGGTAACAAGTTATTTCGTTTGTGGTGAAGCTATGAATTTCATTTAGTTTTTCGAATGCACTTGGAGATCTCCCGAAGGAATTTATTGCGCTGTGTTTGTGTGCGACGGCAAAGTGGCAAATTTTAATTTCAGGCCAGACATACATCGTGAGGTTCTATTGATGTACAAATAACATTGAACACCAATTGATCCTCTCATGTACTAAATAAAAATGAATTATTGATTTAAGGCTCGCTTAAAAACAAAAAACTAACGGAAAATCAATCAATTTAGATAACAGCCTTGAGGGCCGTGCGTCTTGTGAAATAATTTGTGGTTCACATGCGAAAAAATTAAATGTATAGAGCAAATTTTCGAACTAGAGGATGTTTAGGAGAAAATGGCAGAAAGCTATTTCCTTGCAAAATAGAAATGACTTTAAATTTTGAATTTCTACGGCTGTCCCATAATTTTTTGATGCGTCAGTGAAAGTAAACGTTACTTTCTCTAATTATGTGTTAGATAATATTGTATCTTTGTTATTTATTTTCACTATAAGCCAGGTGACCTCTCAACCATACCATGCTAAGCCATTTGCTACCGATTCACTCATCGACGATGAGTGAATCGGCGTTGAGCACATGGCCGCTCTAAGAATACCACAAAATATTACTATCACCACGTGTATGCGACAGTTTGCGATATTACTGTAGTCTATTCCAAAACTTTGGACTTTCGAATTATTCTCGCAAAGTTGCGCGTAGCGAAGACGAAGCTTGAAAGTCACTCTCCTGATGTTACATCAGCGGCAGGGAAGAAGCAGGACTGGGAGAGGCCTTCAGTTGCGGTCGTGTGGGCGTCGGCACAGCCGGGAAAATTTACGAAGATGCCACGACGATCGAAGCTAAATTTCGCCCCGTTGGCGAGAAGGAAGGCCTTGAAGAGATGGAGGACCAGCTACGGGAGGCAAAAAATCGTTTCGAAAAAGTCGGGAGCTTTCTCTCGAGCGCAGAGGAAACAAAGGTCTGTGATGCTCAACCGAAGAACAAAGAGGGTGGTTTCATCGAGGCAAAAAAAGCACAACTTCGAGACCGTAAGCTAGAAATTGCAAAACGACACGCTGCTCTTTTGAGGAAAATACTCCGCTATGAAAAGGACATTGAGGTTAGTCCATAATAGTCTCAGTGTGTGTTCGTTCGTCTTAGGTTCTTTTCAGCCTCGTGAGCGAAAATACCGCTGAAGACAGGATTTGGCTTTATTTTACTACTCAAATCTCTTTCCTCTGAGTGTAAAAATTTTATTCCTACTTGAATTAGAATTGTTGGAAGCCCTTTTTTCAAGTTAGTTATCTCAGTGAAGTATTCTACTTCCCTTGAAAATCGAATGATCCAAGTTGAAAATTTAGAATGGTTGTGAATGAAGGAAATCGAACCATATCTCTGAAGCATCTACGACTGGATACTCACAAAATGAACTATAAGAGGCTTTCTGGGCAGATTCAATGGGCTTCAGTAATAGTTTTTACAGCAGTTGTTTTTTTGAATTTGGAATCACGAGGTGGCTTGCAGTATACCGCTCATCAGAAGAAATTATTCGTTCTGTATTGCACCGAAAACAGAGCTTCATTTTCTTTAGAGATTTAGAGAATCCATTCTTAGAGGAAAAGTCATTAAATGTTTTCGAAGTATGTATTAATTTGTTTGGCATGTAATAAATTGTTTCTATAATTCGAACAGGCGTTAGAAAAATTTTTAGTTTTTATCAAATTAAAAATAACTCAATCCATATTTATTTATTTTTGCTCCTCTCCCTCAGTAACGTGCGTCTCTTCTATACTTCGAGCTGCCTAAAATTGACTATTAACTAAATTATACATACTATTTGACTCAAAAATGTCAGACGTCACCAAACCGAACGTTTCGCAGATGCAAGAGAAGAAGCGTGCGCAAGAGGCTTCTGCAGCAGCAGCCGAATGTTCTCTGTCACAGCTCATTTCAGCTGCAAATGAAGATTTCTCGAACGATTTGCTGTCATCTTCGTACCTTCCGGACACGAAGACAGGGGAACAGCAGACAAAGGATGCGGAGCAGCAGATGAGTGCTCCGGTTGGAGGTGTGCAGCTGCTTGATGGAGGTGTGCAGCTGCTTGATGGGGGCGTGCAGCTGCTTGATGTTGGTGTACAGCTGCTTGATGGAGACGCAAAGATGCCGGATGGAGGCGTACAGCTGCCTGACGGGAGTGTGCAGTTGCCTGATGGAAGCGTACTCATGAGCACGGCCCAGAAGCGGGAGCTGAAGGTAGCGGACCTCAGGGAGAGAAGTTACACCAACAAGCGCCGCACTCAACAGAGCAAGAGTTCTGTGAAGAACTACACTGCCTACAAGGTGAGATAAACAATTTAAACATTTAAACAATTTATTTACCACAATACAGCAATAGATTGCATCTTACAACTACTGAATCGTATTGAAAAAATTGCGGACTACTCTTCGAAAAATGAGTCGAAGGGTTAAAAGGTGAATTTGTTTTGAGGCGAATCATGCGTAAAAATTTCGATACTAGTTGTGAGTGGACGACTTGAAAAAAATGTGATTTGTAAGATCATTTGACGTTTTATCAGACATCAAATCGTAAGTAAAATCAATGTTGAGCGGTTTATCGGATACGTTTTTTACCGTGAATATGCAATGTAAAGCATTTTTGCTATTTCCTTCACCTCGTTTACCCACATCAATGCCAATTTTTTTATACAGCTGAACGCTTAGAATGTCACAGCGGTAAGAAGCGCTTCTGAATCAAGTACGAAAACTTCTAAATAGACTCCCTGACAATGTGTGCTAGTATCACAATTAATACACTGTAAAGAAGCTCGCGTGTTCTCGGAGAGCAAAAGTTAACCAGCTCTGAAGACATACATTTGCCGTTAAACGACAGGGTTAGATAAGCTCTAAATGCTAATCGAAAATTAACAGTTTAAAACGAAGTGTTGCACTGATCTTATTATACATTGGTAATTCCAAATGTTTTTTGTTCAATGGACGAAATGGTCTGGGTCATCGTTTAATCGAGGACAAATGTAAGAGGTTATGTTTTGGGAGTCAAGTCAAATTTTGAAAAAAATCATGGAATATGATTTCCGACGAAAAGGGCTGCTCTAACCGCTGTAAAAATGAGGTTAACTATTTCTCTCGACTTTGTGTGTTAATTTCAGCATTTTGAGAAATCTTCGCTTAATAATATTCTAAACAAAATGCGTTATGTCAATTAATCTTGACATTGCATGTACTGCATCGCACAAACTCATTAAAGCCTTTTTTAGGGACTTACAAAATTAAGAAACAAATTTCAAGGTTATTTCACCCTTACTAAACATATAAATGTCACTTGACAAGTATTGGAATAATTTTTGTAGTTACTAGCTGGCATATAATCCTGTCAAATGTGAAGAAAGGTTTGAGGAAATAAAAATGTTATGATTAGTGCATATGTACACCGTTGTCATTTTTATACATAAATTATTTAATAAATTTAGGTAAATGAAATTACACTAGCCATCAAAGTATTAGATCACTCTAATTTTTATTAGTCATTCAATGTGAAAATCCACAAAAATAATAATTAATTGAGCTTAGCGTCAAAGAACAAAAGCAGCAAGAGCTGATGTGCAGTGTACATTCTGTAAAATCTGAAACACGTTTAAGCAGTCAAAATTCCTACAATATCAAGATTGTAATATTGATATTGCGTTCTGAGGTGTCAATATTGCGTTCTGAGGTGTCACTGTCTCTCCAATAATTGTCCTTATGTTAATCCTTCAGTCGCTGCCACGCAGCAAATATTCTGATATAGATGAATTGCGACTCGGCACATAAATCTGAAATATTTACGTATTGCCCAGGCACTTCTTTTTTCAGTGAGTGATAATCATAATTCTTTTTGTTGCATACGTTATTTTTTTACTTGTTTTTACTTGGTGGGGCTATTTTTTGGAATTGCAATACCGATAAGGGGGACAGGAGACGGAAAGTCAAGGCAAGCAAGCGACTGAGTTAGCTAGTAAGCCACCAAACAATAACAAGCACAAACATCGATTGTTAAGTGGATTTTGGTACAAAAATCTGAGTAATTATTGCGAGGAAATTCATTCAGTTTTAAGTCATGAAGTGTTTCAACCACCATATTCCAATAAGTTGCTGCTTTTTCGAGGTTAGCTCTATGGTGAATTTCTTACTCCATATTGATTAAAACGGGCTTTTATGTTAGTATTTATGGAGGATGATAACGAAATTTTGATAGAAAAGATTCTCGGAGCAGCGTAGAAGACTCTTCACAAGAGCTAATTCGAGATCTTTGTGAGCATTGCAATCATCCTTCTAAAAAAATTAACTTTTCTACTCTCTGTAATAATGAACATTTTCGCAAATAATGAATAAAATGTTCGGAATTTGAAATCATTATTCATATCCATCCTTAAGCATTACCTAAATGAAGAATTAAGTGCAGTCAAACTGTACATTGCTTCATCCTTCTAGCAAATTTCTGTGTGTCTATGTGTGTGCGTGCGCGTCTGTGTATGTGAGATTTCCATGAGTAAATGTGTAGTTGTGTGTGCCTGTGCGTGATTGTGTAAGTAAGCGAATGAGGGCGCGTGTCGGTTCTACTTGCGTTTGAATGTGGGTTGGGAGCTAGGTTTTTACAAATGGATGTTCATTTGTTTTGTTATCTTTCCTCTATGCTCTAAGTTTGACTTTTTCATGTTTCAGCACTGAAGAGAGAATTTTGAAATTCTGAAAACGTTCGCAAAAAAACAATGTACATTATAACATTGATTCTCTTTTTCATCTCTAGAGCTAGTTCTCTACAAGGCCTCAGAAACAAGAAAATGTTTGGCTTTTCACTTGAAGAATACACTCTCATGTTCAAGTGAGGATCGGGATAGTACTAAGGTGTGAGAGATTATCATTATTGGTTCTCACTTTCATCTCTAGAGCTAGTTCATTACTAAGCCTCAGAAACAAGAAAATGTTTGGCTTTTCACCATTGAAAAATACACTTTCATTCTCTTGTGAGGATCAGAATAGTTTTAGTCGACCGTGACTATCATTATTTGGCATTTCTCACGTTCGCTTCTTTCCAGTTCCTGCGAAGTCAAACAGTAAACGTGAGTGCCATAAAATGTTTCCCTGTTGCCTTGAGTGCGCTGATGCTGTGCGGTATGCAGGAACACGTGCTGGCGGCGTCCAGGCGGTGGCAGAGTGAGGCTGCCGGCGCTTCCGTAGACCAGCTCACCGCCCACTTCAGGTCGCTGCTCTGACGTACAGCCGCCTTTTGTCATCTCGACTGCTCTTTTCTCCGTCAAAAGCTTTGATCCACGAGAGCAAACTGTTCCTGGTTGAAAAGGGACTTGCGTTTCTGGTATTGAAAACGTGATGTCGTCGGAAATTTAACACGCGGATGTTCTGCCCCGTGGGGGTTTTCTCGCGATCCTAATTTTTTTGCTTTATTTTTTTCGTTCATGTCAAATATCTCTTTTAATCAGTTGGTGTTTCAATGGGGTGGACTTTCAATTTATTTTCTGTTGATTCATCGTTAATGTTCCAACAAAGTCCATACATTCAAGTCGTATCAAGTAATTATATTTTCTGAAAAATTAGACCAAAAGTCAGTTGAATGTGAGGTTCATCATTCAAATGTTCAGTAACAAATTAAATAATCTTTCGAATTTTATCACAATAGTTTCCGATTGGTATAGTTCACGTGTTTAATGTTATTCCAATCAATATTTTTTCAGTGAATTGTTCAAGGAAGTAAAACACGTGAAATGTTGGTCGACCTTTTCCTAGTGCTTTTAAATGAAGACAGACTTTGATGAAATGAGATAAATAAATGCACACAATCGTGGAACATGAAGGCACATGCAAATGAACTCAACTTTCATGGAAAATCCTGCGACGACGATAAATTTCCACGCGGTTCCGGTTTTACGATAGTTTTTTATGAGTCGAAAGTAACAATAATTTTCATAAATACAGAAATTCTTCGTCTGGCGGCAGTATAATAAGCTCAGGATGCCCACTGAGTCCTAAATACTCTAAGCCAAATATTGGCATCTCAAGAATCAAGCAGTGATCCTGTTGGGAAAAATTTTCGCCTTAGAATGCCCATCGCGTAACATCACTAAGCCTTTACATAGGGCTTTAGAGGGTAAATATCGTCGCTGGTGACAAATACTTTAAGGAAAAGCAATGATGCAAAACGGAAGGATCCTATTCTTGTCGTAATTCTGATCAATCTACAACGTGATCAGTTATCAACTGCATCTGTGTCTATAGAGATATTTCTTTAATAACATCGTCGTCGTCTTGCGTCCTATTTAATCATAGTTTGGCACGATCATCAGCGCATTACATGTGTTGGTATCGTTCACCTCGGATAAAATGCATTTTTTTCCGTTTGGACATTCTTTATTCTGAAAGGTGCCGAGCGTGGTTTGTTTTTCCCAACGGGAGCGCGTGGCTTGTAGCTGTGAGAATTTTGCCTCGGCGTCGGGTCGGCGGTGTTCTGATTTCATAATGTGATTTATAGCAAAGCAGAAATGTGTTTATTTTTGTCAACATTCTTTTCCCTCGCTTGACGATTCTTCTCTCCAACAGCGTTGAGCATGAATTCCAGAGTTATATGTGAGACATATAACGTGGTTTGATCTCTATATCAAATCTAGAAGCATTTTCACGAGCGTTTCCCCATTTGCAAAGAACTTTCCGTATACCTGCATTCCAAGCACAAATCAGAAAAACTCATCCTACGCTGAGTATGTTTAGAGTGCTAAGCTCGAAAGTGCCAGTTTCTCCTAGAGGCGATTCTTAAACTATAATTGACTTCAACAGAGAGGCTCTGAAAGGCACATCGGCTTTCTTTATGATGAGCATAAATACACTTCATGGGAGCTAATCAGATCTGATGGGCTTCAATGACTGGCCAAGTGCTCTCTCTCTCTCTCTCTCTGAGGGTCCTCATGTCTTTGATAGCCTAATTTGCGTTCTTACAGATTAGTTTGCCTACTGACGAGATCTAATTTATTTATTTACTGGCACAGCAGAATTAATCGAGACACAATTAATTTACATACTGAGACTGCAGAATTAATTTGCCCAGTAACGTGGCAGAATTAAATTGCCTACTGACGTTGCAGAATTAGTCTGCCTGCTGAAAAATGCTATGTATAGAAATGCTTTTTTGTAGTTTCAACCCCGAATGTGAGTGCCATGCAGATCAATTCATTAGCATTGTTGCTCATTCAAACAGCTGTAGTGTAAGATTTTCTGGCGCACATAAGCGAATAAGTATTTTTCACCCGTTGTGCAAAGGACTATATTAATGATTCTTGAACATCGGGAGTAGTGAAAGAAAATCTTGTCTAACGTGCTGCCCCTGGGTTTCTTTTCATGAAACTAATAAGCGCTAATAAAAGTATAAAGAGAACTACATGGTTCAGTAATTGAGTAGGATAAAACCTTGAGCAGGAAGAATTTCAGTATTGAATGCTATTCTAACAATGTTATCATTAGTATGAATTTCTATTTCACAAATAATTTGACAGGGGTATGAATTACAAAACCTGAAAGAAAAGACTGTTTAGGGTACGCATTTTTTGTCACTTAAATTCACTTAAGCAAGTAGGCGAATTCGGCTGTAATGCAAAGTTCATTTTGTAGACTTCGAAAAAATGTATTTCAATATTTGAGAATCTACAAATCGTTTTAGAAATTGGTTAATTTGAATTGCGACATTGTAAACGTAATTGCAGTCGGGCCACATACGTGACAGATAGTCGCAGATGATTCAAACAAGTGCAGTGTTGTGTAACAATCAAAACTTGTTAGAAATCGCAAATAACATAAAGTAGCGACGAACGCAATCATTTCTGTAATTATTTAAGTTATTGAACCTAACTACCGCTTGATGCGTGCAGTTGTGGTTTTATTTTAATCAATAAATTTAGAGTAAGTTGATGCACTAGTGCATGTCCATTTAGTGACGATAAGCTTGTCATTAACTTATAATAAACAAACTGTCCATTATCACTTCAACACCAATAAGCAATCCTGCATATATGTATGTCCTACTAAAATTAACCTCATTCACTTCTTTCAAAACTGCTCCCCGCATCTCACAGCGAAATGTATGAAGCAACATGGGGGTGTTATTAATGTGCAGGGACTGTCTGCTGCTTCGCTACGAGCTGCTCGTGAAGATATACGACGCCACAGAATTTCTTGCAGTGCTGAAACAGCGCTGCGCCGAGGCTGAACAAGTAAGACCACAGGTTACCGTGGATTGTCCAGGCAAGTATCAAAATTCATTTCTACAATAAAAACCGCTTTAATGTAGATTATTTCTAGTCGAATTTGAACCCTTGTGTTTTTTGAAGGTCACTACTGTGTGGCAGTTCTTTCATCAGTGTAAGAGTGCATGAGCGGTAGTTCTTTCATCATCTTGATTTCGATAATGACTTGATGTCAGTGACAGTCTGATGGAAATTGCAATCATGGTGGCTGTAATTAAGGAAGAAGGGAAAAAATCCGCTCGAAAAAAATTCATTGAAAGTCTCAGTCCTAGGTGGAGGGAAATTTTGAATATTGTAGTTCTGATGCCATTGTAGGTAGCAAGACCCATTTCAAGACTGATGCTAATTGAGTGAAAACCAAATAGACTATTTTCATTTCGAGAAAATGATAGGACAATATTTTAAGGACTAAATAAACGTTGCATTCACATCCTGGTGTCTGGTGTATCTGGTACTTAAAAACTTGTGTGGCCACGATAATCTCATTTGCAGTAAATGCTTCTTACGCAAAATGTGCATCTAGTTTGAGGCTCAAAATAAAATCTACACTTTTTATCATCCACGAGATTTTCAAATTTTTCAATACAAATTCTCGTTAATGTTGCGACAGAAAAAAGGACACTTTCTTGACTTCTAAGCCTTACTGACCAATGCCATTAGAAGAAATGCTTTAGCCTCCTACGAGCCTCTGAATGCCCGTTTCAAGTAGGTAAATTAATTTGCATTTGTGCTCACTCGAACGGCTGCAGTCGAAATTTCCCGATTGTCTCTGCTGACATTGGGACATTATTTTTCCCCATTTTCAGACGGATTGTATTTTTCTGCAAAATGTTTTTTTAAGGTGTTTTCATAACTCTTTACTAACGCAGCGCGAAGAGCAGCGGGAAGAGCAGGAGCTAATTCAGCTGCACCGAACGAGCTCAGCTGAGCAGGAGAGCAGCAGGCAGCTGCAGGAGGCGGAGAGTCAGCTGATGCAGCTGCAGGCGGTGTCAACTAAGCTGAGCTCTCAGCTCGCTGAGGTCGAGATGGCGGTGGTGAACATGTACAACATTGCTCGCAGGTTCCGCCAGTCGCTGCCGCCGCTTCAAGTTTTGCAGGTGCCGGTTTGTTGGAGCCACTTGTGACCTCAATCGAACCTTATATTTTACAACGAAAGCAAAAAAATATATGCTTTGAGATTCAACTCTGCCGTTTGAAAATTGTAGAAAACCTTGTAACCTTAATCGAACGTTGCATTTTAAAACAAAAGGGACAAAATATATTTTAAGATTAAACTTTGCCGTTTGAAAATTGTAGATATATCTTGATACCTCAATTGAACATTAAATTTTAAAACAGAAGCTACAAAATATGAGTTGAGATTCAACTCTTCCATTTTAAAATTGTAGATATGCTGATGAGGCGATAATTATGAAAATGAACTCTAGAGAAAATATGTATGTTTCTCAGTAGATTCACGAATAGATTTGATGGTTTGTTGTGTGAAGTTCTAACAGTAGACAAACAGATAAACTGGCGAGCATTACAAGTAATTGTAGACAAATTGTGTTTCATTTGTGTTGCAGATTAAGGTGTCGATTCAATGCTTGGCTCTCAGGAGTTAGTAAACAAATTGATAAACTGACGAGAACAAATAATTAATTAAGCGCAGACGAGATATATTCATCAATTTTAGTATGGTCGTCAGTGAAGTCACAGCTGAGGGAAGACCTGCAGGTTCTCTCCCAAAGTCTTCATATTCTTTGTGTCATGCTACACAAAAAGAATGGTCGTCAGCGCTTTTTGCACTTACTTATTAGTTAGTATATTGGAACTTCAGGAGAGTTGTTTTCAAATCGATGCGATGTAAGAGGCAGAAAAATTATCCAACAGAAGTCCTGCAGACAAACAACCTTGAGCAGCACTGATTGCGTGTGGAAATTTTGAGATGAAACTGAATGTCACGGTCGGTTTTTTGATCCATTCAGTTACCTTCATTTGATTTGGTTCGAAATGATTTCAGGATTGGTATTAATCTTGCTTTCCAAGTACAGAGAAATGTAACATCAGAGTTTACAAATTCTTTTAGAACTTTTCAACTTTACGAAACCGTTCAAGTTCATCATGAGTTAAAGTAAAATGAAATTCACTCAACATTTTTGATTGGAATTCTGTCAATCGTTATAAATATGATAACTCTGTAGTCTATCTGTAGTCTATAAAAAGTAACGTTTCAAAGTACAAATAACATCTTCAGTCTGAAAAAAAAAAGAATTTCATTTTCAGTCACATTGATACAATGCAAATCAAATACTTCAGCTTTATCAGACAAAGTAAGAAAGTTGAAAATCTTTGCATAAAAAATATATTAATGTTCCTAAATTTATCAATGTACTACGTAGTATTCTTTGCTACATGCGCAAAAATGTCACGAAAAAAATCTTGTTATATTTTTTTTTCTAAATTACATATTGTAAATTTTGGAACTTGAATACCTAAGTCATGTTTTGACTGGTAGGGTTTTGTATCACAGGCTAATATTTAAAAAGTTTATCGCAATTGAAATAAATATTCCGCTGACTCTTTACATCTATCTTGCGCAAAACGATTTGAGAATATATTAGGTCCGCCATTTTTAATGTTTTTTCTTCGACACATAATAGTTTTAGGTGAAATTATTTTTTAAATGAATGGTTATTCTATTACACTTTAATACGCAGTTACTGTGATCAAAACGGCGTCACACGATTGCATTCGTTAAATATTAGAATGCACAGTTTTATTCTACTGTACACAATACGAGTAAAGTTCTAGAAAATATTGGAGGATAAACGAAGTACTACGGTCACAGGGAACTTACTGTTAGAAACAACTTCTTTCCTTGCTTCTGCCATCGAGCCACATTGAGAGGATAAAGACTTTTGACTTCTCCAAAATTCGATTATTGTTTTACTATGATTATTTCACTGTTTAATAGCCATTTATTTGATAACATACCCTAACAGAAACCTATGTAAAGAAACCTGAGACTGATGGCCCACTGAATTTTTCTCACGTTCCCACTTATTTACTGACACAATTAGCACGCGATATTAATTTTTGGGTCTTGCAATGCAAAAAACATGAAATTGTTTCAAACCAAATTTCAAATATTATTTCAAATATTGTTATTTATTATTTCACATATTTGTACTTGTACCTCCAGGCTAAAGCTGATCAACGATCCGGCAATGACGAAAATTACGGAAAAATGCTGGAGCTTCTCAAACATTTCCTCGAGGACGCTCAGACAGCCGTCGCGATGGCAGACTCCGACATTAGGCCTGACTCCGCCAGACCAACCCTCGGCTCGCGACATTGACAGCTGCAATATATTTCGATTGACGTAAATCATTGCTTCTCCGTATGTTGCCAAGTGGAGCAGTGAGCATGACGGTGGGAGTGCTCAAGGTTGACTTTTCTTGTTGCGGCCATAAAGGCTTTTAGCTCATTGCGATCGATTGGAAACTTGTCCGTAGGATCTACCGCAGACAGAATTTGATTAGTTTTGAAGCGTGATGAAGGTTAAACATAATCCTACATTCTTAGCATGCTGACTTTCAATTTGAATTGGGTAGAAAATTTGAAAATTTTGCGTAGATTTGACACAGCTTTCCACCATCACCTTTATACATACGTCTACGTATGATTTATGCTTATATATAAATATATTACGTGTCTCATTACATTCTTTTCCACTCGACCGAGCCTTCGTACGAGAAATTTCATCACGCATTCTACGTTTATTTATTTTTGCTTTGGAGACAAGCACATAATTAGATATTATCTGTATTTACAACTCTGAAAGCGCATTCATCAAAGTACGACGCCTTTGAAGAAAATTTGTTCGTAAATAGAATATCGACCATGAATATCCATGTATATAAATGTATACAGATATTTCCCCTTTTCTGGCTTCACGGCTTCACGGCACCATCGCTGTCTTCTCTGTTGAAAATTGGTGCCCTTTTTAAGTCGTTTCCTTTGCAGCGGAAGACCAAACGTTAGCCGTGTTTCAGTTGAACAAGCAGTTATTTTTCGTCGCCATTTCCGTTCAAACGGGAAAATAATTTTTAAATTTTATTGAGGCATTGGGACGTATACTACCTTCTCCGGCTCCGTACTGCAGCGGCAGCTCCATACTGACCTTGAGTGAATTCATACCAGTCGGAAAGTAGAAAATCAGAGTTGGGAGCATTCCTAAGTCGGACTTTCTTGAATATGCAACATGTTTTTACCATTTATGGCTACTTGCTTGAGTAAAAACGTTGAAGATTTTCAACTATAGGAAACAGCAACCCTGACATGTATAGTGATATGGGTTCATGTGATCGATGAAACGCATAAATGCGAAGCAATATTTAGGAGGGTGATTAATCATATGTAATTTTATCTTAAAAACAATGTTTGTAGTTTTCGTGGTACAGCTGTTATTTCTTTCATAGGCTTTCCTGAGCACTGAAAACTCACTTGTCCAGCAGATATAGGATTTTCAAGTCGCTTGCTATTTCAACAGTTTGATACAACTTCAAAATTTTCATGAATTATCATTATGATAAAAAATTGCGTCATTCTTGCGGGTCGCTTTAAGTTTTATGGGTTTTATCATTTGACTTTAGATGTTTTACGCTAGAAGCAGTGCAAATATTTGCAGTTTTGATTAATGGAGAAAAACCACATATCTTCGAATTTCCTGCTCCATCACGACGTTAAGCATCAAGAGAGCTTTCCACTAATGTGCATAACTTATGCGCTTGATTTCGATAATCTAAATAAAAAGTTCCCGAGTTTTGTAATATTTTTTTTTCCTGGAAAACGTTTCTTAAGATTCATTTCCCTGTCTGAATAAAATAAGAAATCGACTCGGAAAAACATTTCTGCAGATGCAACCTGTTTTTTATAATTCATTGCAAAAGTTTAGAATCATTCTTTGGAAAAGATGATTAGTTTTTGGAGGAGAAGAAAACTATGCTAAAAAATTAAAATTCATTCTGCTCTACAAATATTTCATCTCCGTGGCATATCTGAAGCTCTACATTTATTGATGTTTTAAATAAATACTTCACTTTTAAAATATTTCTGACAGTTCCGTCATTGCTTTGTTTTCGTTTATTTTGAATGGGCTATAATAATATGTGAACCAATCAACACATACTATTAATACGCAATGGTAGTAATGTAGGATACTAACGGCAGGAATGAAGAATATGTACAGCATTAGGTAGTATATCAATAGGATTAAATACACATATTACAGCACCCGAGGGGAAAAATTTAACATCCAAATGTGCATAATAAAAGCAAAGTGAATAAAATACAATGGCTGTTTTAAGCTTGAGTATGTTTGTTACCTAAATTACATAAGAAATTATGAAGCTTCGCCTTCGTTATTTCTTTCCTTGAATAAAGAAAACAAATAACTGGTGCGTGTCGCATGACATTCTTTTCCACTCTACCGAGTATTCGTACGCGAATTTTTATCAGGCTTTCAATATCTACTTTTGTGTGCTACTTAAAACACACAATAAGATATGATCTTTATTGACAACTCTGAAAGCGCATTCATGAAAGTACGGCGCCTTTGAAGAATTTTGTTCATAAATAGTACGTCGATGCTGAAATGCTCAAATTATAGAAACTCATGGCAGTACTTGCTCCAATTGAAATACGTGGATCAATTACTTCTTTTCACGACGTAGTGACGCAAAAATGACTTTCTGCGCGTGTGTTTTGGGGACCGCTCACTAACTGAGTCTCTTTAAGGCTTGTTTACCTTCTCTCGCCTTGAATAGAGCAGCCGGGTGCTCAGCACTGCGTTATTCCCAGACGGACATTTTCTGGAATCATTATTCCGTTCAACCTGAGACAATTTCTACAGAAGTGGTTAATAAAAAACATTTTCGAGACGTTGTAACATTGTAAAACTTTTAACGTAAGGGAAGGTGTTTTGCGCTTTCACAGCTGTTGTTCTCTTAGCAGCAGAGAATATGTAAATTCTCTGAGATCCATCTGCGCAGGTGCGCGCTGCTGCGCTGGTGCCAAGTCTTCTGTTTCTGCTTCCTGGAACGCTGGAAGAGTTGAGCAAGCAAGCGTGAGAATCATCGTTTTTTGTGCCAGAAACGATAATGGGGAGTAATAAAAAAATTCTGAGGAATTATTTGAGTTTTTCTGATTACTTTGAAGAAGTTATCAATAACGAGTTCTTGTTTGTTATTTCAGTTGGACTAGCATTCTGATGAAGAATAACTCATGCGACATTCTAGTTATAACACTCATTAAAATCCAAGAAGTGCTTTGGAAAGCACATCCAAGAAGGAATGGTCTTCCATAGATAAACGTAAGTGAGCTCATGATTATAAATTCTTTCATTAGGTTCTAATTCCACAAATAAACAATGAAAGTTTGGCCACTGACTGTAACGAGGTTAATTTTGAATCTTTTTAACTAGGGTTAGAATTTTTTTGAATGTAGGAGAACGAAATTACCAGCCTACTCAGTAAAAATAATGTACATCAGTTGGTCTGTTGTTTTTTAAACTAGTGATTGAAATTACGTATAACAAATATTGTAAACGCTCGAACAGGCAGAGATTGTTTGTACTTCAACGAAAAGCTCCATGCACTAAATTTAAGCTTCGTTAATATTATAAATCATAACCAGGACACTCTCAGCATGCTTGGAATAATAATTCTATTGTCAGTTTCTATTTAGAAATTATCAAACAAATTCGTCTTGGGCGAACTCAACAAATTTTTGCATACTGGGAAACATGTAGTAAAATGTGAGACAATAATGGTGCTTCATCTCTTGTTACGTGATAATTTACAGTGTATGCTAATTTATCCTCATCTATGACATGTGTTGACGGAACTTAAATTTTGAAACTGATGATGATAGTGAAGTTATAGAAGGAAGTCATTTGTGAGAAATGCTTTCTTCTGAGCAAAATAAGGCGTGTAATAGCAAGGAGTGAGTAAAGACTATCATGTTTGAAGAAATTATTTCCAATAATTTTCCCAATTTTTAACAAACAAATGTTGACTTCTATAGTTTAGATTCTACCATTGACTGAAACAATATCGTAAGTTAAAAGAGCTTTCTGTGTGAAGCCTGGAAGAATATCATTAAGGATAAATTCTACCAGATACCTCATAATAAGTAGGAGTACAGATAAGAGCTCTTTTGGCGATAGACTGGGCAAACAAGAGACCTCTGATACAGGCTAGAGTCATCCAGCATTGACTGCATCCAGAACGCCTGAAGAACGGAGGTTAGTGTTGCCGAATTTCTTCGGGACATCTTAATATCTGTACGAATACCCCATTAACGAAAATAAATTCATTGTTATTCATACACTTCCAAATTCTTTACATTTACTTTCAGCTGCCTCTTTATCATTTAGACATAGGAAGTCATTCATGGAAAAAAATGTCTGTGTGGAACACCTATCAAGATTCTCGGCGATTTCATTCTTATGAGTCCGGCACCACATGAGCTGGCAACGCAGCTTCACGTCAGTGTGTGCCATCCAGCAACGCGGATTGGAGGTGTCGAGCAGTGAGCGTGCAAACTTTCCGACCAATTTCCTTTATTTATTGTTTTCAAGTACCCACATGAACGACGCAACTATAGAGGGGGTCAGCAAAAGTGCCGGGGTGGTGATGTCAGCGGCTGCGACCACTCAGAGGGCCCCTGGTCTGAGGGGGCCCATGAAGACTGCGGTGGAGTCTGGTGGGTGCGGTTAGATCCACGCTTCCAGCGCGTGCTCCCATCTCTGTAATACTTAATCAAATTTAATAAAATGCTGCTGGGGTCCGAAGCTTTGGTTAACTTCTTGGACGTTTGAGTAGCGCTACTTAATTTTACTTCAAGTTTTCATGGTGTTAGAATGTGCGTCCTATTGTGTAATTGTTCCACAGCGCATTTCGTCTCTAGGATCCAAATATCTCTGAGAATATTTTTAGCGGTTAAGTAATCAGTTCGTTACTTTAAATTAAATTCATAGTGCATGGCAATTCATCTAGTACCGCATCTTATGTGTAGTACGTGTTCAATTTACTTATGACTGAATGTGTCATTTGTGTGGTATGTGTACAATTTACTTATGAGTTGAGTGAAATTAACGAAAAATTCATCGGTCATGAAATTCGGTGTGCGATTTAGAAGCATACTTTTTTCAGATGACATACATGTCATTCGATCATAAAATGGAGGCCCGCAACCAGTTACTTGGCTTGTATTTTACAGCTTGTAGGAACTGAAGTCTCTATGCTCACGGGAAAATTTCCGTCTCTTTCAATTGGCTAGAAACGATTATGTGATTTTGCATCAGTTGAAAGCATCTGATGCTGATGTTCTACGGACGTTTTTCTCTAAAGTTTTTTTGCGGTGACTTTCACGAAATCGATTTTCTATGAAATTTTATTTCCCCTTTTCTCTCAATTTATAAATTGATTAATAAGCAAACATCAGAAATGCACGTTGCTAACAACATTATTTTTAATTTGAAGTTTTAGTATTCTGTTTCTAATGTATTCCAGTTTTTTCAAATCGCACTCTCTTTCTTAAATAACAGAATACCACCACAAAGCAAACCTATAGAATTAGGTGTTACAAAGTGACATGTTGTTAGGTATACAAAATATTTCTCAGCTGAGAACTAAGACTGTTGATAATTTCAAACTCAAATCTGCAGGTGATGAACCAACATCTCTTTGGTCGGTTTCTCTACCTCATTCTCATTGAATTATAATGTGTACTTTTTTTGTGACATGATATATTTTCAGGGAATACTTTCTCGAAAACAGTATAGGTCATTATCACAATAGTGAGTGCATTTCATTACTGAGAAATTTCTTTGGGATGTTGTGCCTGAAAGTCTACGGAAAAGAAAACTAATATTTAACTTACTCTACGAATGCCAGAAGCGGAAGTCATGCAACCTAACGACTGTTTTACGACAGATAGTTAACTTTCCCGTCTTTTTGAGATAGATGATTCAAATGAAGTATAAGAAGTAACTCCACAATAACTTTTGGACGGAAGTACAGAATAGCGAGCGATCATCGACTGTTTCTTCGGTAGCATTTTTTGATGTCAATTCGAAACCAAGCAATCATTTTCTTGATTTCAACCTTATTCAAAACGGCTGCTCCCCCTAATTTCGAAGTTTGATCCATAGGTTTCCAATGTATCATATATTTAATACTAATTAGATTACTAATAGATGTACAAACGCTAACTCTTCACGCTGAGTTTTTTAGAGCTTATCTTCTTCACAGAATGTCACATGCATTTTGAATAAAATTGAAGCTACGGATTGGAAATGCCAAGAATTTTTTCCAAATAATCATTTTGAGATTTATCTTACGATACAATATAACTTTGCACTCAAAACATATTTATCCTTAAATCTCGCTCAATTATACAATTTATGGAGAGTGACGTTGAAGTTATGGATGAATTATATATACCCTTTAATTTTTACGAATGTTTGTAATTTAGCTTAGGAGAGTTGAGAAATAGATTTCATACGTTTAGTAGTAGAACAAGAATTCTCTGTGTCGAAATTGCTCACGAAATTGTTTAATTATGGTCGGCTTAGAAAATCACCACTTGACCCAACTAATCAAGTAAGGTGACAGGGGCTAAACTGATAGCATTGCTCAATAGCTCTATCAGCAATACTTCCACGTACCATTTTCACTCAGTAATTTAAGCCAAACGATCCTACTACAAATATTAGGTTTGTGTGCTATTCATAGCGTGTGAAGCCTTGTACCTAGTAAAAACCTTAATCATTGCGCTTGTGAATTTTTCTCAAAACTGAACCATGTGTGCAGCTTGAGTACCATTATCTTACACCTAGCTCAAAGTTCGTTTTGAGTCCCCACAGAACTTTTGAAAATATTGTTAATACTGTTCTTCGTGCTGTGGCACACATAAATGCTTTCCGTACGCTAAGACTTCAGAATATTTGACTTTGATCATGATTTTTTGAAATTTAAGTTGACTGAGAAACAAAAAAACTTGCAGCGATAGAACTGTCAAATCAAAACACCTTGTTCATCTTTGCCGCAGTAGAAGACATGAAAAAGACGAGGTTAGAGTATTTCTTACGTCAATTGCTGCGAGAGAAGTTAGTCGGCTTCCTATATGTTGGGTAATTAATTAATCTCTTTTAATTCCAATGGAGAGCACTTAGCCGAATTGGTCTGCTTTGAAGCGCATGTCAATTGAATGGAATACAAATTGTTCCTCGACTGATTATTGTATTCGGGTATTTGTGCGGTGGATTTTACGACTAAAGTTCTTCGTGTGTTTAAAAGCTCATACAAATAATTTTATATTGTATTACGAACAGAGCTGATTATTCTCGTCAACGACAACATTGTTTCTCTCTCATATTGAAAGATTATTAAGATGAATGTTTTTTTCTCGATCGTGATATTGCAAACTCAATAGGTGGATTTTTCTTAGGACATTAGGGATTTTATATCACTAACAAACCTGTTTGTTTGGGACTAATGAAAATAAGATTTAAGTAGAACTAGAGAACACCTGAAATGAACAATTTACAGGTTTCATGTTTCTTCTTTGAAATGCTGGAGGCTTCTCTAGAACTTTGAGTTTTACGACTTGCACCGCACTTGAACACAAACACCTGGAAAATAGTAGAACGAAAAAACATGTTTTTCTTCCCAATATTCCCACGCAATATATTTTGTTTACTGCTCTGCCAGCCTAGGAAAAACAACTCGTTGCCGTGAGGCTTAGTCAGAGTCTTGCCAATTAAGAAGGAACTAATGGGGTCGATGAAACAGGCCAGAGTGCCACAGCAAATCGAACCCGGTGTTCTCAAATAAAATTGTTGGCTGGCTCGCTCATTGGACTGCAGTTACTTTGTCTTTTTCAAAATAAAATGAAATTGGTGATTTCTTCTCCTAAAATAATTTGTGTTCATTTGTGGTGAGCGCAAAAGTTTAGTCTTTGAGCAGGAGATGCTCCTCTACCAACGAAAAATAAATAAATGAGTTCCTTTGCTTGCACATTCTGCTTTTCATTTTGTTCTAATAAATCAATCCATCGGAGAAATGAAACGAAAAATTTTTTGTAGTTCCTGGGATTGACTAAATACTATAAAGAATCTGATGGCGAATATGTATTCTACTATGAAACACAGTGAAAAATGCTCGTTTCAGTTATGAAAATGTAAATGAATCATAACTGAAAGAAGCCTGACAAGGTCTTAATACTTGTAAATTTTGTAAGGGCTGAAACTTACGGTAAAAATATAAATGGCATCGATTTATTTCGATAATCATTCAGAGCTAAAATAAGGTCATTGTAAAGGCAACTGCCTGCGAATTGAAATTATTTTGTTGTTCAAGTCACAGAAAAACTGAGCGTTATTCTTGATACTGTAACATTGTACAGTAATTTCTACAGTACTAAAATTTTATTCCGCGAATTCTGTTAGACAGAAATTCAAAAAACTTTCCGTGCTTAAACTATGCGTAATTGACATTTCACCATAAAGTTTGTTTCAAAACGTAAGCCGCAATTCATGTTTGTGTCCCATTAATGTGGTTCTTTTTGCAATAAATGACTGTTTTGCAATGAATATGTAACTCTATTTATTAATCTCGCGTTTCTATTTACCCTCAAAACGTATCTTCATCTATTAATCCCGTGTCCTTATTTGCCCCTAATGAGTATCTATCTATTAACCTCGTGTGGTTATATGTCGATACTGCGTGACGCTTTCTATTAACACCATGTTTATATATATCATTAACACGTGTCTATATATATATATATGTAAATATTAATCTCGTGTGTCCATTTGCCGGCAGCTGCACACAAGAGCGCAGTGGTGGGAGTGGTGATTGCAGTGGGGTTTGCGGTGGTGCTCGCGCTGCTGCTCGCGTGCTGCTACTCCAAGCGACGCAGGAACCGCAAGAGGGTTGATGACAGGCCCATCACGCTCAGGAGGCCTACTGCTGTGAGGAATCCGGCCAGCCACAGCCATTACCTTAAAAAATCCCCGTCGCCCACTGGATGCAAGTCGCCCCCTGGCGGTGGAGGTAAGAGGACGCTGGCTTAGATGGGGTAATGTTGTGCGACATTCTCGTGAAATGGTGGGTGAGTTGTCGCCTCGGGAGCAGAGATGCGGTGGCTATGTGGTGGTAATGGTGTTGAAAATTATGCTAAACTGTGCGCGACAGTTGTAAAAGCGTGACGAGAACACACAAACTGTAGGTTACATTTTAAAAGCATAAATCAAAAGTTGTGGAAAATTAGCAGCAGATTTAGATATGAACGAATAATTGGAGAATAACTTTTCAAGTTTCTTCACTCTCTGCGAATTTTAGCTTGATGAAAGACAAGAAGCGGAATGAGAGATAATATCAATGAATTAATTGAATTTAAATTCATGGGTTGTTTTGCGATAGTAATTTGATGGAAATCAGCTTCTCATTGGTTAAACAACCTCTTTCTTTTTTAGGCGCCAAATGATAACGAAAGCAAATGCTTGGATGTTCTCGAGTGCGGTAGAATTTTTGATGCACCAAAGCTTGAACAAAGTTTTCTAGTGCTTTATTTACAGCAATGCCGTTGAAAACTAGAGTTGATAAGAGTTTTTCTAGATGAAGGAGTGTGTTTTTTCCGGATTAACATGAAATGAATGGAGTGACCCTTTTTATTTTTTGTGATTAGATTGATAAATTTTCTGCATTTCCAATATTGACTTTTATCGCAGGTTAACACGATGGTCATTGTTCCTTTGTGTTTGGGAACATGAAAAAATTTTTTATTAGCCTACGATTTGGATTAATTTAGAAAGCATGTCCGAGTTTCAGTAACCATAACTAAATTAGCTCCGTTCATTTCGTCCTACGTGGAACCAGAGACACGGTGCTCAAAGCTCCTGTACTAAGAACTGTTTAATTTTACGGTGTTACTTAAAGGAGCTATTCCGTGCAGAGCACAGAATTTCCTGACCATTAAATCCCAGAGAGATCACCCCAAATTGTCATTGCGTGTTGGCATTGCGTGTTTCTCTTTGGAAATCTTACCCGAGTCTGGCAAGTTTCAAACGCTCCCTCGCAGAGTTTTCCTCTCAGATTCTGCACGTGAATTTTGACCGCATCTTTGAAGAGGCAGAAGGCGGCTCAAGCTAGAGTGTGTGCCTCTTAATTTGCAAAATATGAGAGCTAAATCAGAGGCTGCTGTCGTGTGTGATGTGTTGAGCTTTAGTGCAGCAGATACTCCAGCGCTATCGGGCCTTCGTGTGAATAGAAAAGAATAGGTGACTTTTGGAAGATTAAAAGGATTTATTTACCTCGAGGGTTATTCTAGCAACTTTCAATAAATCAGGAAGGTGCTGGAAGAGAACGATCCCTTTTCTATATAAGTTATAATAGGAGAAAACAATAGAGCTGCGTACATCAGCCCTTTAACTGAAAATGTATTTTTCCGGTTTGATTTTTTTGGTGCGCTAATGCTGTGGAAAATACCAAAAATATTCACCGACTTAAAAATAGTGGCTGAAGTTGATGTTTAAAAGGCAGAGTAAATGACTTTACGAATCGTTATTCATTTTTCAGGGATGTTTTTGGCCACATTAACATAATATTTATAGAATGTGTCTGACATGATAATTACTAAATATGAGAAATAGAACAGGTAGTAAAATATAGGTGAAGTAAGATATAATGCCTGCAGTAGGACAATGTGTGTCAACTCACTTGGTCACTTTGTTGTTTAGTAGCGTTGTCTTGCTTTTTTAGATGCCAAAAAATACTTGTCCTGGCCATCTCAGAACTGAGTTATTGTCTCAGAAGCTTTCGAATTCCTAAATATTATCCGATGATTTTGGAAGCGGTTAAATCTGTATGATGTCTTATTAGGAGCAGGCGTTCATTGGTCGGATTTTTTCAATAAACTCCCAGTATTTTGGAGACGATTTTTTTCATAACTCATTCTCCCACACGGAGATGCCAACAGGCTTTCGTTGTTGTTTGGGGCTGAAAAGTGGCTCCTATTTCCAAAAATAACTTTTCCTAAAAAGTTATCTTTTTTCTGTTTACTGTGTTAATTCTGAGACAATGCTCTTAAAAATCAATATTTAACGCTGGTTTCATATTTTTTTCACAGAGGATACAATGTGTGACTGCAAGTACATGCGATTCCGTACATGCGTTCCTCAAGTTATATTTTAATTCATCTTACCAAACTTAAGTCACACCTGGTATGGGTAATATGGTTGCGTTGCTCGGGTATTTCCAAAATATGTGACTGGGCAAAAATTTGTTAGCTTTTTTTTTGTTTCTGATTTTCGTTACATCTAATGCCTTCCTTGTTTCCGGGTAATGCACGTTGCCTTTCGCAAGAATTCAAAAGAAGAACTGGTCCTGGGCTACTTGCCAAATTTTGTAAATTAAAATTTTTAATGGAACGCGTCTGACTCCACTGATTAAAAGGTAATTTAGTTAGAATTGTGTGTGCTCATGCAAGTCCACCGATTTTTTTCTTTCAACTAAGTGAATATGACGATATTGCTCAGTGCCTCAGTTCGCTGCGACAGCTCAGTGAAGAAAACCCTTCATCTTTGTTCAAATTGAAATATCAGTACGTTTAACAGTATGAGAGAAACCTCATGTATATGTTTCAATAATTGTATTTTTGAACTAATTAAAAGTTATACTATTTGTAATTAAATTTGTTTTTCTATCGATATCACACTTTGTACAGAAGGTGCTGTTTTTTCTTATGAATCGGCGAAACAAATTTTGCTCCGTTCTTTTTCAATTCTTACTTTTGAATCATACATTGCTCAATATTGATGCTGTGAGAAACCTTATTCGGTGAGGTTTCTTACATTTATCCCCCATTATTACATGAGCCTTCAAATATATCACCTCCATCACAGCACTAACCGGACGAGAGCTTCCCTCTCCACCCCTCAGCCCTGATCTCTGCACAGAAATGTGCGCAATCGCTCCTGCTGAGAGGCTCGTCGTTAAGTCCCGAATGACCCACTTTAGTTTCGGTTGCTAACGGCATTCCTCAGATGCATGCAATGACCTACACAACAAGTTTTGAGTACAAATAAGGCTGATCCGGGATTACAATAGGCGTCTGCTGAGCTTCATTTTAAGGTGGCATGCTTTTAGAGTGATGGGAAACATCAGATAAATGAATGTGCGTGCGCAAATATCTATCAAGCATAACCAACGCTGTATAATTTCAAAGCCTCTAGGTCCCTGAAAAAAATTTCATCCTTTAAAATGCATTGTGATAGATTTTTCGGGATTTCTTATCTTTATTAGGTTAAACATTTAATTCAACAGAAATAATTCTATTTGAAAATACATGGAACTGTTTCTGTGAACATAAAATTTCGTAGAGGATGAAGCAATGCAAGATAAAAGGTGTGCATAATTGACAAAGTTGTATGTAGTATCGAAGTTGTGTTGGTGCGTGTAGTAGTCGACAAAGCTGTGTACTACTCAAACACTTTTTGAGTTGCCCAATCAGCGACCGCCTCTCAGTTAGTCGTTATGATGATGTCTGTGTGACAGTCAAGATTAGAGTAATACCGCGGTGATGAGTTCTGTGTCTTGAATACGGAATGGCCAAAAAAATTAAAATTTGAAATTCCGTTAATTTAAAATTGTTTTCAAATGCCGTTTCTTAAATGTTCAAGTAAGGTATATTATTGAAATTGTCAATCAAAATAAAATGTATTCAAAGTGTTGCCAAGTGAGTCTGTAATAATTAAAGCTCATCATGGGCCGGCTTAAAACTTGACTGGTCACAGAATATCCAAACGTTGACGACCTCAACTACGATTTTTTTTCGGACTATTCGTTTAATATTTTATGCAAACATCAAATATAAGTTAAGACTGCCCAAGACGCTTCCACTATGTCCTCACGATTACGTGATTTCTGAGGTTCGGTAGGGATGACTAAGGGAACTCTGAATGAGGAAATCGAAGGCAAACACGCACACTTGCCGGATGCACGCAACCTCGCGGTCGTACCTTTTCAAATTGCTGCCCATAGTCATTGAGCGATGAACAGGTGTTTTTTCCATTATATTAAGATACATTTGCAAAAGTAGGTGTTCTACCGAGACAATGGTCGAGTCTGTGGTTGGTAAATTTTTTAAATATTCCTTATACAAAAACTGATTCAACCGCCATTTCGCACCGACTACAATTAAAATGTTCTGAGTCGAGGAGGATCGACAGAACTGTTGGAAACTTTCGAATCTCTAGTGAAAGTTCACAATTTTTCAAAAATGGTGGTTGATTTTCGAGTCTCGTAATTATTTATGAGACCACTTTGAAGAAAATATAGGAAGTATTTACAATAACTCCACAGCGTTAAAAACATTTTGATAAATTTTTTTCTCACTTGAAAATTCAGAGTTTCGTTTTTAAGAAAAACTCAAAAACATCGACAACGGTAATCACATCGCGATAGTTTCACTAAAATTCAAAGTAGAATAATGTCATGGATCCATTACTATGATTATCATTACTACTACGCACTATAATGTCTGCCCTTTAATCGCTCGACACAAACGAAAAATTTCAACATTCGTAATATCGCACTCCTCCAGTTTATATAAGTCATAAATTTATTTTCAAGCAAATGCTGAAGTACGTTTGCTAAAAATCAGCCATATCTTTGTCTGATAATGAATAGAACTTAGTCTCATAAAAACTTCGAATAATCCTGTCAATAATAACAAAAATTTCCAAAATTTTTTATGTAGGTCAAGACAAAACTCCAAATCTGCAAGTTTCAAACCGCACAAATCCTAAACTTCGTATATTCAGAACCAAACCATTTCTTAATCCGCGTGCTTAGAAGCGATGAAGTCCTCAAATCCCCCAATTAGTTTCAGACAAATCCCCAAATGGGGCCACAAGTCCCGCGCCGCAGGCTGACGTCAGCGGCAAGACACCAAACTTGGCGGGCCCACGCAACGCCACGCCCAAACTCCTGTCGCCCGCTGATGAGGTGAGACCGTGTGCGCGCCAACGCGCCGTATGCCTGCCTCCGTGTTATTCCATAGAATATGGTACAGTCCCCGTGTAAGAAATTTTTGCAATTACTTACTCGGATTGTTTCATGTGCGTTAAATGTGACGATGCCAAATGTTGCGCCTTGGAATAATCTCAAAGTATATGACGCAGTGTCCGTCCAGCCAATTTCCACTATAACTTGGAAGAATTATTTCATGCGTGTAAAGTGTGACGCTGCCATATCTTGCTGTGACAAATAAATGCTAAGCAGAGGAAAATTTCGCTGTAAGTTGAGTGAATTGGTTCATGTGCATAAAATGTTGCACTGCCAAATCTTAAGGCTCCAATTAATGTGTAAGAATATGAATAATTTTGTACTTTGATTGAAATATGTGGTTTGATTTGTGAATTATACCGTACGTGTAAGACGTGACATTTTATTTAAGCTAAAGTTCCCAAATTTTTAAAAATAAAACTCAATTTGCTGTTCAAAATTTCAAGGTACATTCATAGTAACCATTTTCTGTACACAAATCCTTCAGAAGCAAGAGTGTTTAAAATTTACTTCTAGTCATTACGGCCATTACACATGATTTAATATCAGTCAAATAAAAAGTGTTTAATTTTTTTGAGAGGATAAAGAAATTCTTAATCGTTCTTGATCTTTATAGTTTCGTAATGTAACTGTCGCATTTCTTCATACAATTAATTTTTGGAATATAGTTATTATTCGACCTTGGGATTAAAAGACCTTTTTCGCATAGCTATTGAGATACATCCATGCATTTTTTTATGGTCGAGGTTAGCATGAGGATCACGAAAAAAATTTGTTAAAATTTTCGTCGAGGTTAATAACGTTCACTCACACATCTCAATGCTTGTGTTTCCTCACTTTTTTACGTAAATTTTAATTGAGAAAAAATAATTTCATAAAATATTTTTTCTCGTACGTTTCGTTCGCGATGAGTTATAATTATCATTTATTCTTCTTAAGTGAACTTGAGTGAGCCAAATTTGGAATTAAATATAAAGAAATTTTGTCCAGAAAATCCTTACTACACTGTGGAGTTTTCAAGTTTTTAAAAACTATGTTGCAAAATGTTGTCCTTGAAGCCCAAGTTTTTTATTTTAGCTTGATCACATTTGCTGTAATGAGAAATGCAAAATGAACTTCAGTGGAAGTGACTGAAGGCCACTGGGTGGAAAAAATGTGCGGTATTTTACGCAATATTGTCTGAGAAATCACGTCTTAGTTGAGTCACAAGTTTGCTTTCAGCTTCTCCGCGGCGCAATTAGCTTCTCTCAAAAGAAAGTCATCAGCATTAGTTTATTGCTCAGATTGGCAAATAGTGAAGAAAGAAAAAAAATCATCGATGATTGTGAAAAGACCGGTCTGTACGGTGTAGAACAAAAGATCTAGTAATAATGAAACAATCAGGGAATTAGGTTTCTATTCGTGCCCATGACCTTAAGAAGAGTAAAGAAATATTTCGTAACTCTTATCAACAGGAAAAAAGCTGTAATACCGACAGCTCTCACATCGAGACAGAGAAGCCTGTATCACCGACGTCAGACGAAGCAGAACTGAACAACCGGAACATGAAAAGGAGCGACTCAATCGACAGGCTCGGAAAGCTCTACTTTAAGTTGAGGTGAGTGTGCAGCTGACGACGTGTTCAGAGAGAGCTCTTCGAGAGTCACAGCTTCTGGAGAAGCTTGCTCGCCGCTGCAGCTTTTGTGTTTAATACTCGCCATGATTGAACGTGCAAATTCGCAAGTGAAATTGATTCAAACTTTTGAGCTCAAAAATTGAAAGCATCCTTGGATCGATGCGTAAGCCTTACTACTGAATGACTGTCATTCATTTTGTAAAAAAAATCTATTCATGTCAAAATTTGTTCATGTATTTTTAAACATATTACTTACAAACTGTGCTCTACGTAAGCATATTACTTTACATCATTACAGTCTCAATCTGAAGACTTTAAATCAATTTCTCAATTTTGAATGTAACGGTTCCTTTTTTACAGAATAAAAATTTATTTTCAAGGTAAACCACGTATTCATCGTAACGTGTTTCAAGCGTAAACGAGTATCTTGATTGTACTGAGTGCTTGGCGCTATGTTTTTGTTCAAGATAGGAGAGAAAAAATATTTGATGCAAGAGATCTTCATTTTGTTAGAGCTCGTTCAGAAATCCTAAGATACCATTTTCTGAGATGTTCTTGCGAAAAACAATAATTGCAGTCTTGAGTCTCCAGGCAAACTCAAGGCCAGAACAAAACAATGCTTGCAATCTCGTAGAGAAAATACTACAGGAACACTATTGCGAGATGCTGCTGCTGTAGTGAACGGCAAGGTGACGCAATCATCTTTTGTTGTGAAAAGAAGGCGGTGCGTGTGCGATGTTTATCTCATATCAAGAAACTCTTATTTCACATTTAAGAAATGTAAAATTGCATAAATTCCTCGCGGCGATTGCGCAATTATAAAAGTTTGCGGTATTTATATGTTTAATTCACATGTAAAAAGTACAAAGTTCAGGCTTGTTTGATCCGTTAATGTGAAGTAAAAACGATGAGGACATATTAAGCAATAATTGCACTCAGCCTTCGATTATTTCCTCAAGGTCCTCTTCAAGGATCTCGACTGAAAGACTTCACTTACTATTTGGAAAATAATTGCGACAGCTCAACAATGCGTACGAAAGCCTTTTGTCTTTGATTACCAAGGGCGAGATGTGCTGTTTTAAAGAAATTAGATTCGAGGCAAAAAATTCTGTCTAACCGAAGCTAATCTCAGAGTGAAAGATATAATTTGTAATCCTATTTGTTCTTTCCTTTTAAAATGGAAACTGACAATTAAAAAACTCCAGATGCGCCGAGAAGACACATCAATTTCGAATGCGAAAATCCGATTTATTGATCAAGTTGAATGAATCATTGGTTTCATTTTTGCTGGACAGTCGCTTAAAATTTTATTAGTTGATCTCTCGTTTACTTGTGATGAACGCACTCACCCACTGAAGCTCAAATAGGCAAGTTTATGCTTAAATCGTTTTTTGATGTTATATTTCATTAATGTGTGATTAATGCTCCCACGCATTACAGTTCAAATAACAAGTTAATGTTTATGTCAGGTTACTCGACATTTGAAAAAAACTGATCACATTCCTTTGATCTGATAATTTTTTGGCGTGAGATTCAGCTTCATCTGTACTGCCTGATTCACAAATGCGTTCACTTGAACCATATTTTCGAGGCTTCTTAGCTGTGACCGCGAGTTCGTTTGAAGTTACCTCCAGCCCGTCTTGCCCCTCCGTTTGATTTTAACACACGTTGGACCTCTGGACTAGTGTGTGTGATGATTACTTGCAGAGGCACGTGCTTCTTATTTACTGATATCTTATTTACTTGAAATGTTTAACGGTTCCCATATAAATATGTATTTGCGTCCAACATTCGAATCGCAGAGCATTACTTAATGCAGGTCAACAAATTTAAATTTTATCCAGGTCAACCTTATTTCACAGAGTGATGTCATTTGTGCTCGTTTGTCAGACCAACTTATTCTGAGCTAAAATGACATTTAGTTTTCTGGAAAAAGTTCAGGGTCTTTTTATTTGACCTCGAATCATTGACGTCGCGTGGATCCATGTGTCATACGTCACAAGAGGTGTTTGGCTAAATTTATCCTGTCATTGAAAGTCAAAATCCTTATATTAAATTTGTAAGTTTGTGAAATTCGGATTTCAAATGCTGTTTTGAATAATTTTAAATGTTAGGTGGAATGCTGTATATTTTCTGCTATCAAGATAATTTTGAGCTTAATACTTAACCTTATTAATCTAGAGAAAATAGAATCGGAAATAGCTGAAATGCTTTCAATTTTTGTGAGTTAGAATATACAATTACTTCAAAGTCAGAATTACTTAGAAAAAATAAGATTACTTGGGAAAAGTGGGCTTTAGTGTTCGTTACATAGTGTCAAATATTACCTAACTCAGAGTCATTGATTTTGTGAGATAGGAAGTAAGTTTCAAAAGGAACTTTTAATTTTAGACAAAATATCTTAGAAAAATATCTTCCATAAAAAGTGCCGCACAGAGATAATGGACATATTTCCAAAAGATTTTGATGAAAGAAATTTGTCTTCTTGATACCTGTAACAATTACCCTTACTCGGCAATTAATACGAGACTTAAGATGCTCTTTTTCACTGCTGAGCCACACGACTGCTAAGAAATGCGTTCCAGGCTATTCTGGCCTCAACTTATTTGTATTCAAAGGCGGACCTTTAA
Source organism: Platorchestia sp. MABIK (assembly GCA_014220935.1). Classification (NCBI taxonomy): domain Eukaryota; kingdom Metazoa; phylum Arthropoda; class Malacostraca; order Amphipoda; family Talitridae; genus Platorchestia; species Platorchestia sp. MABIK. Next base: position 373,559 of record JACJUY010000012.1, on the reverse strand, counting down.
GGCACAGCAACCGAGCGCTCTACATCGAGTGAGAAAATGATTCCTTTTTTCCTCGTGAAAGGTTCTCAGAGAATGCCAAATATAGGATCGAAGGCCAGTTCCTGCTAGGTATTGTGTAGTCGAATATTGCTTCTACATTGGTCATTTTACCTTGAATTAGTACAGACTGAGGTCATTAAGAAAATGCGACTAGTCAGCGGGTGGTCAATTCATCACTGATGAAGACACGAGGGGCTAAAATTTTACAACGAACATTAACAGGCATGAACTTTTACGGTGGGCTTAAAAGCCAGATCCATATAAATTACTCCAACTTCAAACGTTCTCACGGAAATGATTTCGAATAGAAATTAGATTTAGAGTTGGTATGCTTTGTGCTGTGAATCTGATAATCATTTGTAAATTCCATGTTCCTGCAGTTTCAGATATTAAGTAGCTTCCAAGGCTCGAAGTGAGATATTTTTATTGATGAAGTACTGACAGATATCTTTTTTAGTGGACTTAAAATTCATCTTCTTGCGTGCAATTGAATTTTATTTGAAAGTGATGTCATAAGTAAAAACATATCAGCAGAGTATTCAAGACAATTTAAAAAAAAACTGACGAGCATGTCAAACAGTGCTTATAATAATTATTATAACTCTTAGAATTATTTTCATTTCCTTATAACATTGAGAATATGGGTATTGATTCTCATTGCCTATAAGAAATGAAAGTAATGATAAAAACAGTTATCCTTATTGTCGCTATGTGATTACCTGTAAGTTTTTATTATTTTGTAAATGAACCGAAATCTGACTTATCCAACTAAGTCTATCCTTTTCCAACCTGAACTCATCGTCTGTGCCTTTGAGTCGAACTGATACTGAGAAGTTATTGATTTCGTTCACTGGCACCCGTACGGATAGCCTGCATTGTTAAATTTTGGTATCGAGTTTTGGGTGGCCCGGCTCCAAACGGTAAAGTGGGCGGACGGTAGTTCTTTCACTAAAAATTTTTGCATTACAGCTGTGATTAAAAGTTTAAACCATACTGATCAAATGGAAATTCAAGGATATTCTGACCACCCTACTTATGAAAAACACTAATCTAAAAACATCCGATTTATTCGTTTTTTAATCTTTAATTTGTAACACCGTTTGTGCGCGAAGTTGTAAATAGGAACTCGTCTCTTTTTTGGGGCATGCATTTATATGGAGGGAATCACGGGGACCTGGAATTGTTAGATTTTAAGTTAGGTTTTCAGTGAAGGTTGAATAGGCATTCTATTTACCAAGTAGATATATTTTACCATCAAAGAATTTAAGACAAGCTATTTCTAGATGCAAAAGTAATTTGTAGCACAATAAAATCGGAGGGCGATTCATAGTTTTACCTGATAAAATAATTTTTTGTGTGTGGTGTTTCAACGAACGACAGCGATGCAGTAAGTTCGTACGTCTGTGCTGCTCTTCTACCGATATCAGAGGGACATAGAAAGGCAACTAATTAACATTTTCGTAACGTGCAACTCGTAGCGTAAATTCACCTAAGGAAATTTACCTGCGTTACGTGTTGTTTGGCTATTAAAATATATACGTAGCGTAGCCAAGTAATCTTAGATGAACTTAGGTTGCGAGTTCTACTTTCTCGACGATAAATTGTTTGAAAATTCGTTCTCTCTTCGAGAACAGCACTGTGCAAGTGTGCAACTTTACTTCTTTGCACCGAGTTCACTCATCTGAATGCGAAGATCGATGCCACCTTCCAAAGTTACCTAAAAATGCTAACAGTCTAAAATACATTGAAAGAACTAGCTCAGTACTGAAGTATATACGTTAAAATGATTAATAAAATGCAATTCTTCGAAAAACTTTTCCTAGAACCTTTGTCGTCCGAAAAATCGTTGAGTAGCTAAACAGATATTATTCAAGTAACAAATGCGATCTTGAATGACTACGTCGTAGAAAACTTCAGTATATGAGCATGTCTGAAAGATGTTCATTTTCAGCGCAGACTCGCACAAACACACTTCTTTCTTACAGGTCTGACCAAAAAAGAAACTTCAATGCCAAATTTCGTCGTAGAACTTAAACTACCCTATTAAATTTTATATATATATATATATATATACCGATTCAATTACCACGACATTTAATCATAAGCGAGGTATTGAGCGCATGCTCTGTGTCCCCAGATACAAGAGCGACAATGGAGCTCTGATCGTGACGATCCTGAAGTGCACTGACCTGCCGCAGTCGGAGAGTGGCCACTCGACGAGCGACCCGTACGTGAAGCTGCAGCTGCTGCCTGACAAGCATCACAAGGCCAAGACTCGCGTGCTGCGCAACACCTCGCAGCCGGTCTACGATGAGGACTTCACTTTCTACGGGATATCTGCAGCGCATCTCACGGTTCGCTAAACAAAAGCGTCTATTAGTTTCATTGAAATTTTCAAATATTTCCCTCGCCTTTCACGGTCCGCTAGAGAAAAGCTCCTATTAGTTTAATTGTAGTTTTTAAAGGATATTTGCCTTGCATCTCACTGCTCGCCAAGGAAAAGTGTCTATTAGTTTCATTGCATTTTTTGAAGGATATTTGCCAACCATCTCATGGTCCGCGGAAGAGAAGCTTCAATTAGTTTCATTTCACTCTTCAAGGGATATCTGCTCACTGTTTGCCTAATCATAGCATTTGTGACTCTTTTCTGAGACAAAAATTATTTTTGACCCAATGCGTTAACTAAGCAAAGGGCTTCCTGAGGATTCTTAGTTTACGTGTGTGGTCACATGGTTTTGAGTGTGTCTTTTTAGTGCGGTGTTTGTATACAGTACATAGTTATGTAAGGGTGATATGTTAGTAATTAAAATAGTATCTCCTAGTTGGAGTTTGTCTCCCAAATCCGGTAAAACATTTTCCATACTCTTTTATCTTGTGCACATTTCGTGGTAAAGGAAAATGTTTTAGTGTTCATAATATCGTAGTACAGAAGTTAGAGAGAGTATCTTTAACTAACGGAAGTTTTGTCTTGTGACGGGCAACATTGCAACCTACGAAACTAAAGTTTAAAACACACGAAAATAACCATTCCGTTGTTATTATTGCACTTAAAAAATTGCACTGCATCTATTCCAAGCAGAATAATGGGGAATTTAAGCTATTGAAAAAGCCTGAAAATATCTGAAGACTTGAAAATACTTCGTACTCCTCATACCTGAGGGAACTGAGGATGGGAAACAAGAGAGTTCAGTACAATTTGCAGTTTCAACGAAAAAAATTCAAAAAATTCGAAAAAATTGTTTGAAAATTCACTTTTATGCAAAATATATGTTCTGGCTACATCATTCAATGCGAAACATCACTGCCACAGAAGGAATTTTCAATTACGCAAAAACACGTTACGAAATAGCAACCGTCTGAATTTACCGGTCCTTTGTCTTGCGCATATTGTTCTTTTTGTCCACACTGGTCTCATTTGCCATGTCTTGAGTCATTACCTAGGATGTGCATAACAGCAGATAATTTTCTACTTTTTACGGAGTGAAACTTGTCTGAAATAACTAACCTAATGGTTTCTCAGAGATATTCACTCATCAATTGCGAGCATCTCATAATACGTCTTGTCTCATGCAGGAACTGACGTTGCACTTCGTCGTGCTGAGCTTCGACCGCTACTCGCGAGATGACATCATTGGTGAAGTGGTCACACCGCTGGCCTCCATTGACTTGAAGGAACCCCTCACCTTGTCTCGACCCATCAACCCTCGCTCTATGAAGGTTAGAGATGAAACTCTTCGGCTGCTCTTTGTGCGTAGCGTCTTGTAGCAAATTTTAGCTAACGCTTTCTATTTTTGTTCGATGCTTTTCTTAAATTACATAGGGATGCGCCTTGTAGAAAATAACGAGAAAGGCTAAAAATACAAAATACTGCATCTGAACATGTCATTTACAAGTTTTAACTTATTTTTTTCCGGTAATGCCCCTCACCATCCGAAAGACTCTATTTAATGTACTCCGGTAGTAGGAGATAATACAAGTATTTATGCTAGAGTGAATGACTTGAGTAGAGCTTGGCTTCCAGAGTTCCCGTCGCATAGCTTGTGTGCGATCCAACATATTTATAGGCAATTAGGGAATTGCTACGTTTCATTGAATACTTTGGCTGAAGTCTGTCTTAATGTTAGAGTTTTTACCGTGCAGGCGTATTTTTTTTTCATCCCTATGCGTTATTATGAATCGGAGTGATTGCACCAATGTCCCTAGACCATTTCCTTCTGATACGATCATGTAAGTTTCAATTATTCTTAACGTTTATTCTTTTATTGGTAAACTATCTATAGTTGGACATTTACACTATATCGAAAGAAAATAGTGAAGAGTTGAAATAATCTTACTTTTTTTCTTCACATTGATGCTTTTTAAATTAATGGAAAGGACTACCACTTAAATTCAGATTTAAGTCATCGCTTGAAAGCTTTGCCCTCTGCAGAGACCATTCGCTATCAACGAACATAAGAAAGGAACCCGACAGAAGTAAGATCTTTTTCTCTTGAATAGATTTAGAGGAAGGTTTATGTCGAAACTGCGTAACTATTTTGATTTTGCTTAACAAATAGACACATTAAAAATGCAAGTGCATGACGTTCATAATTTGTAGGTACGCTTATCCGTTCATCCATCAAAATTTTACTTTTGCAGCGCGGTAACAGTAGGATTAAGGAGATAGTCCGATATGTGAGTCGTAATAAGGGGCTGAAAGAGTTTTTAAAAGCTTTTAGACACTTTCGCCGAATTCTTACATCCTGATTTTCAGTAATTCGTTAGTGTGTTCCTAAGCCCGCCTTCATCCAAGTAAAGTAAAGTATGAGTATTTTGCAAGTCTAGAATAGACATTACACTATTGCTTTTTAGAATTTTAGACTCTAGAATAAAACTTTGCATGTTGTTAAGCGTACCTAGAACATCCCTCCCGACCGTTTACTGGAGATGAAAGCCTTCTATCAACCTTACCATTCGGATTTTGAGTAGATGGTCCTGCCGAGTAGACCACATTTTAGTTTACAGTTCGCAATTATCTGCCCACTTTGCCATTATATTAGAAGTTCTAGAAGCTTTCGTAGCCCTTGAACTGCTTATTGAACACTAGGCTGCGTCTTTCAGGAAAGCATCTGCTTCAATTTTATCGACATTACTGCTAAGTCGCTTTTCTCGTTACCTGCACTAAACATTCCATCAAAACGCCGAGTCTGGTTTCAGTATCTACAGGGGCTCTTTTTGCTGTTTCTAAAAAAGAAAAGCGAATAGTTCAAGGTGATTAACTATTCTATAAATGATTTTGTCCCTTTCCCTGACAATGTAACTTTCTCTTAAACCTTACATCAACCTAAATTTTTTCGAAATACTTTATTTATCGCTGAATATTCAAGTGAGTCGCATGCGAGAAATGTCGATGAAATGGAGAGGGGAGCGGTGTGTGCTGCAGTACGCTGACTGAAGACTCGCGTCGTTACCCACAGATCCGTTCGCAGGGACGCGGTGAGCTGCTGGTGTCGCTGTGTTACCAGCCTGCCGCCACTCGCCTCACTGTCGTCGTGCTCAAGGCCCGCAACCTGCCCAAGATGGACATCACTGGACTCTCTGGTGAGCAAATTTTACTTCTGACTTTATTTCACACGGGGGAGGTCTTTGGTCGGGGCTCAGTTCAAGCGGTTTCGTGATTTTAGGACTTAGCAGGGTTTTGAAGAGTGATTTGTTTTAGGGAAATGAGGTTCTTATGGGAATTCAAATTTAAGTTTTAATGCCATGCAGGATCAGGGGTCGAATTCATCAGGATCGTGTGCTTAATGCATGAACTCGATTTACATCATGTCATGCTTGTCGTATTCCAGTTTCATGACAGGATCGTGTGCTTAATGCATGAACTCGATTTACATCATGTCATGCTTGTCGTATTCCAGTTTCATGAGACAAAATCGCCTACAGAATGAAAATGTTATGAAACCTGAAACTGTTCTCGAAATGTTTAAATGAGAATATTTTACAAGTTTCGAAATTGAATTGAAAAAGATTGTCAATATTATAATAGATTAACAAATTTCTAAAGTGGTAACTGAATAGTTCGAAATTTCTGTTTTCAAATATATTTGATCTAGTAGGAACTTGATAGCTGTGAAAAAAAATTGATGCAGTTTTGACTAAAACAAAAAATTTAAAGGTGAAATTGAAAGGTGAACAAAGTAAGTTAGAAACAAGAGTACATCAAAAAAGAATTATACAAGGAGAGAGGCGGTAATGAAACACTCTCAGATATTAATTGAATAATTATTACTTTGTGTTACAGATCCTTATGTGAAGATCTACCTCCTGTACAACGGACAGCGCGTCGCGAAGAAGAAGACTCACGTCAAGAAGCGCACCGTGAATCCCGTCTTCAACGAGTCTTTCGTTTTTGACCTTCCTTCGGGAGCCGAAGACTTAAGTAACGTCAGCCTGGAGTTCCTGCTGCTTGACTGGGACCGAGTCACTAAAAATGAAGTAAGGAGGCGTGACTTGATTATCACATTTTACCGTCCGTTGAGTTTGCTTGTCTGCCATTAACATGTGTTCATGCAAAAACATGCCGTCTGCACACTCACCTCGTAATGGGCAAATTGAGCAGTTCTGGATTCATTTTTTTCTGAAAATGATGTGTGCTATTCATACAACGCTAATTAAAAAGTAATAATGTGATTTCGAAGTTATATTATGAACAAATGAGTGAATTATGTTTCACATATCATGAGTTACAAATTTGACGAACTTTCTTTACAGGAAATTGGTCGCTCAGACTAAGCTTATTGATATGTATTCCGTTCTAACATGATGAATATCTCAAGCAATGTATCCGATAAATTAATGATGTAGTCACACAATAACACTAAAAAAAAGATGAGGAAAGCTCATTTTCCACCTCGTCATGAGCCACTTCAAAGGATCTTTATTGCCAGTAGCAGGACCAGTTTATTTTCCTTAAAAAAATGTTGTCTGCAGCTTGCAAGACGTTAATGATGAAGTAGTGATGTAATTATGCACACATTGGCTGGAAGTGTGAGCAAGATCTATTTCTTATTTTAGGAGGAGCAAGTTTAACGAACTTTCTTTCCACACGATATGTAAAATATGTTAATAATTTAGTAACGAAATCATACACCTAAAGATGCGAGGAAGATTTATTTTCACTTCATGAGCCAATTGAAAGAATCAATTGCATGTAACACGGCCAATTTATCTTCCATTTCGAAAATGATGTCTAAAACTCATACGATGTACGGTAGAGTAATGATTTAGTAATGCAGTTCAATAATAAAAAAGGCGAGTTAAATCAAATTGTTTTTTAAGAGGCGCATTTTTAAAGTAACGTTTTTCGCAGGTTATTGGCCGCTTGGAGCTGGGAGGTCCTCGCTGCGTGGGGTCAGCCAAGCACCATTGGGCGGAGGTCATCACTTCGCCGCGGAGGCAGATCGCTGAGTGGCATAAGCTCAGAGAGTGAGTTCTGATCTGGCTGACTTGTTTGCTGAGTTGGTTGTGACTTATTTGACTTGTTTGCTGAGTTGGTTGAAACATATTTGACTTGTTTGCTGAGTTGGTTGTGACTTATTTGACTCGTTTGCTGAGTTGGTTGTGACTTATTTGACTTGTTTGCTGAGTTGGTTTTGACTTATTTGACTTGTTTGCTGAGTTGGTTTTGACTTATTTGACTTGTTTGCTGAGTTGGTTGTGACTTATTTGACTTGTTTGCTGAGTTGGTTGTGACTTATATGACTTGTTTGCTGAGTTTGTTCTGACCAATTTGACTGGTTTGCAGAGTGTGGGTCCTGACTTATTTGACGTATTTGAAGAGAGTGGGTCCTGACTTATTTGACTTGTTTGCAGAGAGTGGGTCCTGACTTATTTGACTTGTTTGCAGAGAGTGGGTCCTGACTTATTTGCAGAGAGTGGGTCCTGACTTATTTGACTTGTTTGCAGAGAGTGGGTCCTCTTGTCTGGCTTGTTTGCAGAGTTGGTCCTTACTTGTCCGGCTTCTGTTTCGAATGTTTTTATAACATGAATATACAATGAGAAAACGGAAATTCTGTCGTTAACTCAAGTGAACCTATGAATTGATTGGGAAAATTCTCTAAAAAGTGGAGTTCGGATATCACGCACAATGAAAACTGGGATCTTTTACTGAATCGTTCTCAACCGTGAGACACTTTAAGTAAACCTCAATTCTTATTTTAAAATCAGTATCCCGTTTGCCAGACTGATTTTGAGGCTTTAAGTGTGTTCATCTCTGCAAAGGTTTCAACACAGAGTAAACTGAAAACGTACGTTGAGGTTTAAAGCTTAACGTAACCTGCGAATAACACTGCGTACTAAGAAATCTCTGGATAACTTTGTGATTTGTTCATCCATAGCGTGCTATGGCTATTTACCCGAAATGAATGGATATAGACCAAGATTTGTGATATGACAAATTAATTTGGATTGGTACTTACTGATTTTGCCTAACGTGAAAGAAATATCTTGAGAATAACTGTGAGAAACTCTAACGTATTCATTGCGATAAACATATACTTATTTTATATAAACATTTATTTCGACCAAGTACGTACCCTTAAAACAATGTACGTTTTTACTCACTTATTTCAATGCGATTTGAGTAAATCCAGGAAAGATAGGACATTTTATTAAATAGATAACAGATTCTTTCTCCAGAGCAGCACAATACTTACCTTGAAAATAACTTCTCCCTCCAGGGCCCCGAAATGAGGGGAAAATGCCTCAACCACCAATGGAGATCCTGGAGCCTGAGGGTCCGTGTCCTCGGATGCTTCCAGATTTCAGCTGCACTGAATTAAATTACGTAGCTTTTGCCAATGTTATATTATATTCAGTGTTGAATTGAAGAACCCTGCAAACGAATAGTGTATATTACGAAAATTGTAGGTGTATAAAATTCTGAAACTATAGCTCTGTGCCACTCAAGTGCAAGGACCTTAATTCTATCTGCAGTACGAATCTATGTATCAAATCAGTGTCAGAGCGAGCTGCAACATTTAGCTCAAGCCCGTTCCTTGCCACAACAAAACAGGGTTTTAAAAGCCAAAAAAGATGTGAGGAGTATGTTCAGGTGCATCGAGTTCAACTAATTTCTTTCTCAATACCGAAAATATTTAACATTGGAGTAACCTAATGAAGAATCTATAGCTAACGTATTATGCTCTAAAAATAGGTACTTTCTTCGGCTTAGGATGCCAACAACGCGATCTTATTAAGTTTTAAAATGTATTGTCGAAGTTATGTGTTCTCCTGTTACTTCTTTGTTATTTGAAGCTTTGTTGTCCAATTGACTTGGGTATTTTAATGCTCCTGCATTCTCGTGCTGCGTGTCACATGAGCAAACCTACTCATCATTCTGGACTCTGGGAATACGTTGAGGTGTATTTTCAATGCGTATTTAAATGATTAACTGAGTCACAAAATCTTTGAACGATTGTCTATCTTACATTTTTTTCAGGTTTCTTTATGAAATGGAATGCTGCCAACGTTTAAGTAAGCTGCGTAATGGTTGGCATTGTCCACTACTGCGGTGCGTTCCCCATTGAGAGATCGTAGTCAACACTGAGGAGTCAGGATAGTAAATCTTATGAATACATTTCTCAATAAAGAAGCTCTAAAATTTGAGCTTTCGTTAGAAGCTTACAAACAGCGCACCTCTAGCTTGACAGCACATGTCGTTCGTTACTTTTAAGTGTCTGGGAAGAAGTGGATCTTCCCGAGTGTTTTGTACCGGATGTACCGAAAGGAAAGTGTTCTAAAGCACACAATTCAATGGAAACGTTCGTAAAACTGAAACTTAGGCGTTTTGTCCCTCCTAGTGTAGTATTTGCGCCTCGTTACTGAAAAATCAGGTGCTGTATCAGTGAAATTGAATAATTGTTGAGAAAATTCATTTCGTTACACAAAACCGGCTCCAGAAGATGCAACATCTCCTGTGCAGTCGTACAACTTTCAAGAAGATACAGAAATAATAAATTTTTATTTATTAACACAAATTTGCAGTCATTTATCCGAATCTTAAACATTTTAAAAGGTCTTGGGCAGCGTATTATCTGACAAATACGTGGCCTACTTCTGATGAATTTAAAAACTTTGGACATAACGATGTGTTACAGGGAAACGTAGATTGGTGATATTAGTGGTTATAGTACTTTGACAATTCATATAGTCTCTATGTGAAGTTGGTAATCGTCGGGAAGTTCGGAAGTAAGGTTTGTAAACTTTGATTAAATGTTGTATTCTACCTGCTCTATAATGTAGTCGAGTAGCTCGTCACATATATGCTCGCATTAGTTTGCTAGTTAGGTATTAACGTTTACAGTACTGTTGCTGACAACCCGTAAGCAGATTTTCAACGACTTTTTCCGTTTTACTACGATTTGATCTCTTAGTAAAGGATAGAAGAACCCTACTCTATTTGGTTGGGCGGGGAACTAGGAAACATAGCTAATTAAGAGTTGGATTTTACAGAGCAATGTAAAACAGATAGTCTTATTTATTCAGTGATGAATGTCCTTACAGTGTGAGAATGTTGTTCAACTTGTCCGAACACCCAGTTACTCTGGCGCTGTAAGGCTATTAATTCACTTAAATAATGAGCTAGCCAATGATTCTCATTTCATTTAACTTTTTTCAGTAGCTTCTGGGAAGTCATTCACGGTGATTTTCTGATTTGGTTTAAAGTCTTCATTCAGTTCCACAGCAAGTAAATGATTACTTGGTAACTCTATTTGTGCTTAATTCCATGCACGTGACAAGCCTTGAAAATGATGGAACTGACCCATTTGGGTTTGAGTCTTTGATTGACGCATTTTTCTCAATTACCATTCGATATTTCTTCAGAAAAATCCGACTGAACCGCACAATTATTGTCTTATTTCTAGATGGAGGTCGAGAAGCTTTGCTCCTGCACTGTTAAGCGAAATAAATCACGGATGCTCGTCGCTCTTATTTCGATTTGAAAACTTGAAATCCTTGCGCATTTTCACCACATGTAGGTCGCTTTGTTAATTTTCTCGTAGGTAGATGTCCCAGTTTATTCATGCATATTAAAGTATGATTGTGAAATAATATTCATCTATATATTAAAAGGATATTTCATTGTCCTACTTTTTATTCCTTAACACTTTGACTGCGACGTGATCCACCGGTGGTCACAGTGACGATTTTCATAACGTTGATGGCCGAACACAAGCCACAAACTCAATTTACATAAATACTTAATGAAAACTAATTGAAGGGATGATCTATTTAATATTCGTTATTTTCAAAATTCATCTCTAAAATTAACTTTAATTTGAGTTGAATGTTGACCTTCAGTTTAACCCGCCTCAGTTCACGTGTTGTACAATTTTCTCCACGTTAATACTCACCTTTAAAATGAGTGTGCGTGGGTTGGTGTGAATATTTGAATGGTGAGGTTACTCTCGCTTAGCATTAGATGGGTGGCGGTTCATTTGAGGAAGAATCAAGTTCGTCGAGCAGTTATCATTTCAAATATCCGAAAAATAGCCTTCGTTTTCAATAGAAGTTGCATCGCCAACGCAAATGTTATGCTACCAACACAAATGTCATGCTACCAACACAAATGTTATGCTACCAACACAAATGTCATGCTACCAACATAAATGTTATGCTACCAACACAAATGTTTTGCTACCAACACAAATATTATGCTACCAACACTAATGTTAATAATTGTAACTGTTAAATAATAGGTATGCTTTTTTTAAAGCAGCACAAAATCTAAACTTTAGTATAAATTCTGTCAGAGTATAAATTTGAAGTTCAGTTAGCAAGCATGCTAATGTAGACGTCATGCACGAAACGTAGTAAAACAGGCTCACTCGAGAGTTTCTCATTTCTCTGACTAAGTGCAGAATAATGGAAACCTTAAGTTAGATATGACAGAACAAACATAAATTTACAGCATATACCGGACGTGAGAAGTGATACGTATAATACATTGCGGAAAAAATAGTACGCCTTAATATTTGCACTAAAAACAGATCCTCGACTAGTTCAAAAGAGGAGAGGTGATAACCACTACTTCTCTGCTCCCACGTCAGCCAGTGCCAGTTACGTATTCCCAGGAAGTTTTCATTCTTGAATAATTATCGAGTGCTCGCGACATTTGCAGTAGATAGCAGGAACTGGCCAGGCTCTGTCACAAATGATTTCAGAATTATTCCACATTCCATGACTGTTTGTCCAGCGTCATTGTCTCCACGAGTGTAATTAACTGGCATTATGCTTCATCGTTATCGTTACGCCATCTTAGCAACTTGGGTTCATGAAACAAGGTCCTATCAGCAACTTGTACTCGTTTTACAAAGCTATGCGTGTAACTTGTGGGCAAGTATTCCTCCTTCTTGGCAAACCAACACTCATGTTCTGTACTCATTTTAACAGCCATTTGTTTGGCACTTGCAGTGCTCCTTCATCTATACGCAATGTGTAGTCAGAATTTGCTTTTTTCAAATTGTTGATAAGCTATGTATGATGCTGTCTCAATTTTTTACTCACGGCCTCGATCTTTGTATTTGTAAGGGAAACGATTCCCATAAATTTTTATAGCTCAGGAAAACAACATATTCTTGCTTGGTCTAGCTAAAGGTGCATCATCTATCGTGTCCGATTCGCCATTGATCGTACTACAGCAACACAAATATTTTATTGCGAATCATGTTACCCTTCTCATCCACTGGGGCTACATATTGATTTGACTGAAGAAATCCTTCCATCTATGATATGCGCATCGATTATACTGGTGTCCATGAATGTTTGACTTGAAGTAAAATCCTCCCTAGACTCGGCCGTTGAGGCTTCACTCATTCTGTGCAATTGTGCGTCACGCACAGCGTCTGTCTCAACAATCCGACGTCCTACTCGTTGTACGGTAAGCTAATCAACCGAAGTGCAAAGTCTCCGATTTGTCTTCCGTCAGTAGAAAGATCACAAAAGCCTCTGTTTTGTTTACTTGTTCAAGTGCGTGAACAAGTGCCCTGCACATCCCAGTTCCATCTAGATCAAGAGGTGAGACTGCCAGTCCTGAGTACAAAAGCAACTTTACCAGCCATTCTGAGCTGGTTGCTGTAGTGTTGCTAGGTAGAGAACTCAGCTAAGAGATATTGATCGCTGGAAGCAAGGCTTGTCGTCTGCCCGAGTCCCCGTGACCTGCGCAGTGCTGCCCACAGCGTATTGAGGGCTGACGGTGTGGAGGAGTGAGAGTTCTGCGTTCTGTTCTCCATTATCAGGTCTTTGGGGTCTCGTATTTTGGAGCGGAAGATTCTGAGTAGCAGTGATGTTCCAGAAAACCACGATGTTCAAGCAACTCTGCGAGCTTGGTGAAGTTGCCCCAGCGACAGTGAAATCTAAAAATACCTGTAAAGTGTGGTGTTTGTTGCAAATTTAAAGTTTGATGGGAACTTAGTACAGTCGTGAATAAGAACGCTCAAGTTCTTTTAACCGACGATGTGAGTTTTTGATGTGTTTACCAATAATTCTATGTACATTTACTGTAATTTTCAAACATGGAATACGTAACATGTCAAAATCTTAATAATTTCTTATACAAAAGTTCTCTTGAGTGAGAGAGGTGTTTCAGGTTCATGAGTGTGGCTAAATTTATACTGAATTCCAGTATTACATCGATATTTGGAAATTTCACATAAATATTCCATCTTTTTTCTAAAGGTCATTTCCAGTTGTTTTAGTCGAAATAAAAGTTTATTAAAAAGTAATAGTCTGTGAAAGAAAGAAAATAAACAATTGTTGATGTATGAATTGTTTACTAAATCATTAAAAGATATTTTTAATGAGGGAGATAAAAATATTTTTTTACAGATTCAGTGAAATTTTTTAAACTCAAAGGAAGACAGAGACATAAGTTTAACACAATCATTGTGGCATCTCACTCACGAATACGAATATTTTCCAGTTGAATCATTCTATTGTATCATACATGAAGGTAAATATTTGTAAATATTTTCTGTACTGAAGGATTGTAACATTAGATCTACGAAGATCGATATAAATATCCATATATTTTTTAGCTGAAATATTATAATATTCAACCTACAAAAGTCAATATATATATTTTCTAAGCTTAATCATTCTAATATTAAACTTACGCAGGTCAACATATTTATTTTCTGAACTGAAGCATTGTAATATTCAAGCTACGAAGGTTGAAATATGCAAGTATATTCATACTTCAAGCATTGTAAAATTCAACCAACAAAGGTTAATGTATAAATTTTCTTAGCAGCAACATTGTCAAATTCAACACACTGAAAAAATTAAACGAGATATTAATCTTCTAAAAGTCACGGACAAGTAGTGAACGAACTTGATGGGCCCAGGTGAGCATACCACTTCATTTATAGGGTGTTAGTTAAAATTTACGAGCTTTTCAATTACAAGTCTGATTTTGTGGGCAAAAACTTTAGTCCAGCGAAGGTTTTTATTTAGTTGCTCCTGATGGTCGCAGAAAACGGTTTCGTTTTTGGTGATCAATTTCAAAATAATCGAGAGAACCAAATATTTCTCTGAGGATGATGCATTAATGAAATCAATGCGTGAAATCGTTGTAGAATGATATAATATACAAGGAAAATCTCTTGATGTATTTTGGGTTTCGATGTGCGCTATGGCGTTGTACAAGATTCAGAAAAATTTTACGAAGCATTTATTTCCCTAGAAAGCACGTTTGTTTTTAACTAAGTCAGCACTCCCATAACTTCAGCCAGTGAACACAAAAATACCTCTGCCATCACTTCAATTAAATAGCTGGACTTATAGTTATATTTTAGACTTGAATGCTGCCGGAAATACAATCATTTTGAGGCTAGATTATCGCAGCTGGAATTCTGGTCACCATTCAAAATTAGGAGGACCGAAAAAATTCTGTGAGCAGAATTGACATCGTCGATATCCCAGAAAAGTCTGCGCTTAAATGTTCCTAAATGATATCTACAACATTCATTGCTATATTTTTTCAATTTACTTATAGAGATTTCTAATAAGCACCCAAGAGAACGACGATTCTAATGTGTTTTTACTGTACACAGAGTCTTTTGAAATTAATTTAGTATTCAAATTGGCTTCTAAGGCTTCCACTATATTACTCGTCCTTGGACTACTTTTAACTCGAGAATATTTTACCGGAAGCATGAGGAGTCAAACACAGATCTTGAAAACCTCAAAATCACAGTTGCATAGGGAAATGTTCGTCAAAATGAGAATTAGCGATTACGTTTTAATGTGTGTCCACTTACATGATGGTTTAACAGCATTTTTGGAAAAATTACCTAATGGAGAGAGGTTACGAAAATGCATGACTGATGAAAAGCTACTCTGCATGTGACTAACAACTGCTGGAATCTTAACTCATAGATTAAAATCAAGCTCACGTTAAGCACAACGTAAGATCGTGAGACTCAGAACTGCAATGTTAAATTTGACCATTTCTTCCCTCAGAATTGATGATAGGAGTTACTCATGGATTGATAAATGAAAACCTAATCTCGGAGGCTTCGCGAGGAGGAGGCATTATCCTTTTCCGCTAGAGTTGTTGAGGCGCTGGACTGAATTATAGATACTAAGTCCACGCAGCGACGACAATGGAGCAAGGCTACGGGCAGCAGGGCTACTATGACGAAGGGCAGGCACAGCAAGCCGGAGGTGTGCCCCTGCCTAAGGGACAAGTGTCAAGGCCCTTCGTAGACCCAAATGCTGCAGGTGAGTCCTGAAGAATCCCTAGACGCCAATAACATAAATGTGGTGCTAAATCTGTGGAAATTTGATTGTTAACGCGTGTGTCACCAAATGAGTACTAAAATTTCCCTGCTTCAAAATTTAAACAGTCGTTTTCCTAGAAAGATGATACAAACAATTATACAAAAACGGGCTGCTAATCTCGAAAGCGTAAATGGATGAAGAAATGCAATAAATTTAACGAAAATTATGATTGCACTCACAAAAACGTATTACCGATTCTCCGACGTTAGTTTGTGAAAGCATTTGTGAAATGACATTCATTAAACTTGTTAGCGTGGTTACACTGACAACATAAATTCCTTTCACCTCGCAGGAGAAGTTGACCCTAACCAGTACCCTGAGCCGAAGGAAGCCACTCACAAAATCAGAGGGCGCTCTGACCTGCTCGACATGGTCTGCAAGGGAGCAAACCACGATCTGGTTTTCGCGAAATCCTTCTATTTTTTCTTTTTTTCGGCGTTCGGCTCCCTGTTCCCTCTGATGGGGGTGTACTTCAAGCAGATGGCCATGAGTGGAGGCCAAACGGGGGTGCTCATTGGGTGTCGCCCTTTCGTTGAGTTTCTCGCTTGTCCGTTTTGGGGCTCCATCGCTGACAAGTGAGTTAGCACATCTTGCTTGCGCTTGCAAATGAAAGAATCAGTCATTACCTATTGATACATGAAGCAAATTATACTTTAATTTAGTAATAGTTTAGTTAATTAGAGTTTGTTGGTGAGATAAAATCAGTTTTTATTAAAATAAAAAACTTCTTATTTAAGCAAAATTTTTCGTTATTGTTGTTGTAACACCAATAAGTTTTTCATCTGGGCCCGATAACTTTTCTTTAAATTAGATCATGTTCAAGGGAGCTGTGACATCCGCGAGTTGTTCAAAAGTAAATGAATTTCTAATATGATTATCCCAAATCCCTAGGTTCCGCAAGGGCAAAATTATGCTCCTGGCGGCCGTGTTTGCATGGATCATCTTCACTCTGTCCATCGGGTTCGTGCAGCCACCGGCTACCGCCTGCGTGAAGGACAATGGAACGCATGAGATCCTCTTTCGAGCCTTCTCTGTGAGTTGTGTGACTTGGAACTCTCTTGGCGCTGTGTGTTGTCGCGTAACTTGATCTTTTCTGCGAGTTGCGTGCTGTGCAGTTTGACCTCCTGCGTGTGTTTTGTTGTGGTTGGTCTCTGTTTTAAATGGTTGATGCGCCGTGCGACGATTATTCTTCCTCTAAGTGTTGGTGTGCTGTCCATGAAACTTGGAGTACAACTGTACAACTGTACAACTTTCTTGAAGTTGATGCGCTATACAGCTCAACTCCTGCTGAAGGTTGCGTTGTGCAACAAAGCTTTTTTTGATATTTGTTAAGCCATGTATTTCAACCTGCTTTGCGTGTTGTGCTGCAAAACTTGCTTCTCTTTCAGAGAAAATGCGCAGTGCAGCTTCTCTTGCTTTGAGTGGTGTGCTAGGAATCAGACTTATTTGTGAGCGGATTCGCTGCAAAATTTAGCCGTCTTTGCGAGTTCCTGCATTCACGATATTGATGGTTATTTGGATCTGACGAGCTGTGTGTTCAAAGCATGAGTGTATCGGAGTAGAGTGCAGTCCTCTTTGGTTGGGCTTAATTAGTTGTGTTGAACATGAGTGATATGAACTTTTTTAGATTTGACCTCAATATTTCAACTACCTAAAATAATAAATCTAAGTTTCAATGTATTTTCATTTTTTGGATGGGAAAATTTAAGTGTAAGATGTTTAAAAAAATCCAATAAATTCAAAACTTTCAGAATCATCTGAATTCGACATTGCAGTGTTTTAGTATTTTTATTGCACTGTAGAGAATCTGATGTTGGAAAATTTGAGAAGGCGAGTACAGTAAGCTAACTATGACGAACAATCCCGAGATCTAATTTATTGTGGTCAGGACGCATCACTTCTCACATTATTCAGATTGAAATCGTATATTAAAAGATTACCGTGGTTATCAGGATGATTCACATCTTGGGTAACTTGAAATGCAACTTATTTTAGTGTTTATTTTTGGGCAACTTTATTGCTGCCCACAGAACGAGTCCAAGTCATCCAACCTGCGTGAGATCGCCAACATCGACACGGAAGGCACCTTGGCTGGCAGAGTGCCCACTGCCGAGAAGGAAGGTGACAAGGAAGACACCTCACTGCTCAACCGAATGAGGAAATTCAATTTCTGGCCTCCGAATCATGTCGTTGGGAAGTCACCGATCGTTTTAAAACACGTGGTAAGTTACGCTTGAAATTTTGCTTACAAATTTTTCAAGAGTTTGTAAGGTGTTGCCGCTTTAGGATAAAAGAAATTATGAAATGCTTTTTTATGGTAATTGTATTTGTTGTTCGTCAAATAGGGTTTCGCAAAATTAACTAATAGTTTACGAGTAAAATTTTCGTTTTCAGGTCAATTACCATGAATTCGGCAATGCCAAGGACTGGATTTCTCCCCCATTCTCATCCATCGTCTACCACCAACAAGACGTTCAGAAAGTGTTTTTCCTGCTAATTCTTCTGGTGATGCTTGGAGAATTTTTCAGCTCTCCTGCAATCACTCTGGCCGACCATGCCGTCCTGACGTACCTGGAAGAAGAAGCAGACCTGTACGGCAAGCAGAGAATGTTTGGGTCCTTGGGTTGGGGGTTGTCTATGTTCGTGGTCGGCATCGCTCTGGACCACTCGACGTCTTTTTCAGGGCATCCCTGCACTCCTCATCCTCAAGAGCGGAATTATTACATCTGCTTTACCATTTTCAGCGTGCTCATGCTCTGCGCCATGGCCGTCGCTACACAATTCAGGGTAACTTGTCTCTACATGCTGGTAGGAAGCGTGTCAGAGCCCCACTGATTTTTCGCTTTGGAACAGTTTTTAGGCCAGAAAGATGATGTAACTATAGTGAGGCAGTGTTAGTCTCTGAAGTTCAAGGATATGTATACCAAAAGTGATCGGAATATTTGTGTGTCAGAATGCAAAAACAGAAGAACATAGTAGACAAGTAAAGTAAGTAAAAAGAAGAAAGTGAAGTTAATCAAAAAGTAAAAGTAAAGTGAAGCAGTGAATTAAAATAATGATCCCAGCTCATTTCATTTAAAAAACGGATAGAATGAATGTGAAAGCGAAAATATTTCCAAAATTTTCTGTAAAAAGGTTTATTATTTAGGGAAGCCTAATTTTAAACTTCAGTTTTTTGACCCTGGTTACTGTGTATCTGTAGCAGACTACAATACTTTGATGAGACGCAAGTGATTAGGAATTTGATGATGATGTCGCATGAAATAGCTGTTAACTCAGACGCGACATTCTGATAACCGAATGAAAGTCCCCTCTGTTTACCAAAAAATTTTTGATATGTGTGTCTTTTTTGCATTTCTGAACTTCGATGAGACATGCAAGTGCAAAATATTTCTCCAGGTACTTTAATGCTATAGATTTAAATTAAAATCAATTTAGAAGAGCAGTGCTGAACTATTTCCCTGAATAGAGCATCGTAGCTCAACTGTTTTCAAGAACTGACGATCGTTGTCGTCATTTTCCAGTTTGACTACAGCGACGCTGGTGATGAGTCCATGAACATGGAAGAAGTGAAGCCAGAGCCTGATGAGTACGGAGGAGCACCGCGGCCGTGGAACGAGCCAAAAATTCCGATGCAGCACACCAAAAGCGGCAGAGAAAAGTGGGAAGAAGTTGTGGGGTCGCTCAAGGTAAGTTCGATGGGGATGTACTTCAGTGACACAGGGTTCCAAAAACCATCAACGTTTTTTAAAGAGCTAATGTGGATCACTAGATAAAAAAAGCATTAACCTTCTACCCGTAGAATTTCACACGATTTTCCAAAGCGACTTCGGTCATGATGACCTCGTGTGAGCAGTTTATGAATATGTTCCTAACAGCTGCTAAGATGCGGATCTAGTATTTTTTTCCCCTTAAAATTTTGTGTTTTTTTAACACCAGACAAAAGTTTTCGCTCAAACTGTGCGAGAGCGCCCCCAATGGATGGTGGTCTTGCGAGAGTTCAAAACGCTTCGCTGCAGCGCGTTCCTCTTCGTTGCCTGGTGGATGGGGTGCGGCATCGGCCTCATCTTCGCCTTCCTCTTCTGGCATCTGCAGGTGAGCCGCTGCAGCTTCCGTGCGTTCTTGCTAGTTACGAAGAATGCTTGTTTTCGCTCAAAATTACGTGTAATGGATGCTTGTTTTCGCTCAAAATTACGTGTAAAAAATGGATGCTTATTGTCACTCAAAATTACGTGTAATTGATTGTGCAATAAGTTCTTATGAGTGGAACAGAGAATGTATATCGAGGCACCGTTCGTGCCGTCTTGCTATTTTTTGGGGATGGTTGTTGTTGTTTTTGCTCGAAATTGCGTCTGGTTTACACTGTTGAAAGATTTTCAAACATGTAAACTGATGTAAAAATGTTTTCGTTCATTAATTCTTGCTAATTTTGATGAAGCTTGTTGTTGCCCAAAAAGGTTTTTGATATACACTGAGAATTTTTGTTCTGAAATTGCGCTTCATCATTCATTTTACTTGCAAATTTTGGTGAATATTTGTTGCCCAATGTTGCATCTCATCAGTGGTAAATTTTTCCAATGAGTAGATCTTATGGGAACGACAGAAACTGTGGGATAGATTTTTGACATCGTAAAATGTGATATGGAATCAAAATTTTTCAATGTTCAAATTTTTTTGCTTAATTTTAACTCGAAGAAAATAAGGTTTAATCCTAACTATTAATGACATTTGGATGAAAGTGAATTTTCATTATTTGTTGTCATGCTTACTAGAAGTATTCCTAACATCGTTCGAGTGATGTTTGTAATAATCTTATTTTACTATTTCTGCTTCATTGAATCTTTTCACCAAAAATTCTTATCAATTTAGGTGAGAAAAGTAAGTCAGTCAACGAAAAATGGGGGAGATTAGCCAGATAATTTTTTTCCCATTTCATTGCACGCTTGGACTTTCCACGTGTCAAAGAAATCAGAATTCAATCTTGGAACCTCAATACAAACTGCACACTGAAGTCGTATGCATTACATGGCCTGATTTTCTTGAGATTCAAACCAACGCCCATGATGATAATATTTCAGATACCTTATTTAATGACAGTACGAGTA
Source organism: Platorchestia sp. MABIK (assembly GCA_014220935.1). Classification (NCBI taxonomy): domain Eukaryota; kingdom Metazoa; phylum Arthropoda; class Malacostraca; order Amphipoda; family Talitridae; genus Platorchestia; species Platorchestia sp. MABIK. Next base: position 352,593 of record JACJUY010000012.1, on the reverse strand, counting down.
TTTCTATAATTTCATGCCCAAGTTAACTAGGCTTTCGTTGAACTGATATACCAATGACGGCTTTCTGCTGGACTACGATGGTTCTCAGACAATCATTTTAGTCAAACTGATGCAGCAAGGACGGCTTTCTAATAGACTATGATGGTTCTCTGACGCTCTTTTCAGTCGAACTGATGCAGCAAGGACGGCTTTCTACTAGACTATGATGGTTCTCAGACGCTTTTTTTAGTCAAACTGATGCACCAATGATGGCTTTCTACTCAAATAATAATGGTTCTCAGACGCTGTTTTTAGAAGAACTGATGTATCTATGACGACTGTCTACAGGACTACGGAGGCTCTCAGACGCTGTTCGGTATCGCTAGCATCCTCAACCACATATCGGAGATAGGCGCCTACTTCTTCTCGTTCAGACTCATCGCAGAAGTTGGACACGTCAAGGTCAGCAAAATGATCAGCTTAGAATAAGTAGCGCAAAATAGAATAGTAGAATAATTATCTTTTTATTTACAACAAGAAACTCAACTATGTCTTTATGCCGAAATATCGAAAAACTGTTTTGAATTGTGATGTATTAGTAAAGAAGATAGTTTGATTTATAGTTTCTTTAGAAATATCAGAATGGATTGAGAGA
>JACJUY010000012.1:249438-351587 GCA_014220935.1 Platorchestia sp. MABIK | reverse complement strand
TTAGGGTGCTCAGAAGTATCCACGAAACTCTACTGACAGTAGTCCTACGAAAATTATTTGAACAGAGTATCATTTTCATCTGTTTCAATTTCACACCACATCATTTGAAGCACGTATCTTACATATCATTATTACCAGATAAAACTGACGCTCTCTTAATTTATTACACCTTTCTTACGAAAAAGAAAAAGTTTAAACTAAACTCAAATAAAAAAAAATTGAGATATTTTTTTTTCAGTGTCCGCAAGCACTTTCTTGCTGAGCAAACGTCTCTAGTGAAGTCTAATTTCTTGACTAAATAAACAACGAATCTGGAGCAGCTGAAATATGAATTGAGTTACGATAATGTCACACACATTTCAGGGTGTTGGCAACTTCATGCTTTGAATTCCTTTCCCGACAGTAACAAAGTTTCCCTTCATGCAATGAGTATTTATGATCAAAGTGTATTCTTGGAGAGGTGAAGGATGGATTCGGACTTTGTAGATTTTCTTGAAATATCAGTGCATGTGCAGAATTTCAATTTTATCCATTTTCCTGAGGAAATCAATGAACACGGGGAGGTAGGAGAACTAATTGAGTTCAGAGGCTGTGCTTCATTCAATCTTAAAAAATGCATTCGTATTTTTTAATCATGAGTAGTAATGAAGTTTTACTTTTAAGCACTTTTTAAAGAGCTGTACATTAAAGCCGAGGCAAATTATAACTGTGCAGTGAATAAAATTTGCGTTTTTATCACAGGTGCTGTGCATTGGCCTCGCTGGCAACGTCCTCCGTTTTCTTTACATTTCGTACATGGAAAATCCGTGGCTGGTGATCCCCTTCGAGCTCATCCAAGGTGAGCTGCCGCGTCAAAATTTTTATTCTATGTAGGAGTCACAAGTCGTGAAATTCAAACTATGTGTGTTACTTGAAAATGCAAAGAACAGTGATATTCAATAAATCAAACTTTTTTCACAATTGATCTATTCATACAAAACCTGAACTTTGTTATTGATGATAACTATATTAAGTGGATGTAGTACTCAGCTATTTACTTTAGGGTTTCTGCATTAGATATATAAAAAAAACTTCTAAATCTTTTCCCGATGGTATCCTTATGACGTTTACACAGTATCCAATACTTTTTAAAGCTGGAACGGTTACGTTTAATGAAATGAAACAGTGAATAACATTTCAACCGAAATTATACAAGTTTTAGAATTATTCTTTCCGATGAATTGATACCCTCAAAGAAATCTAATCAAGGCTTGTAGCAATCCTTATCACACGCAGCGAACGGCCAGTCTGATTTGCATTTCGTTTTTTGTCGGATAAGATACATCTATACAGAGCAAAAGAAATAACAAGGCCGTAATGCGTAGATTCGAAAAATGTTATGCTGTATTAGACGACCAGTTCTCTAAAGATTGACTGCACTATCGTCTGATTACATGAGAAACAAAGAGGTTTCGTTGTCAATGAGCTTGCCATGTTTTTTCAGCAGTTTGCTCTGCCTGAATGCTGAGTTGAAAACTAAAGATGATGCATGGTTAAAACCAGAAACGAAGAGAAATGAAAAAAATCCTGCCTTAATTATCAAGTCACAGAATCTCTTAAGCAGCTACTTATTTTACTTTCACTGAATATGGTTATTATTTATGCAAAATTAGGACTATGTTAATAAAATATGATGCTGTTATTGTATGAGGAAAATTTTATTTGACTGAACAAACAATATCACACGTCATAAATTACTGGGTTGGTTAAAAAGTTCGTTCGTTTTTTGAATGTCTCTTCCGACCTTCTAAAGATCGTTTTTAGATTCTTATTCTCTAAATCCTGTATTCGATACAGCGAGCATGTTTACATCAGTGTGTAATAAGCCTCCAAGAAGAGAAGTTCTAACATTTTTGTTTGCATTCATACCCTTGAAATGATGGAGGAAGCCTAGTACTAAAGACATCGAATGCTTTTTTGTGATCAAGATCACAAAATGTCTTGATCACAAATGTCTTGAATGTCTTGAACAGAAAAAAGCATTCGATGTCTTTAGTGCTAGGCTTGCTCCATCATTTCAAGGGTATGAATGCAAACAAAAATGTTAGAACTTCTCTTCTTGGAGGCTTATTACACACTGATGTAAACATTGACATTACCCTGAAGGTAAACTGAACCCAGAAGTAGCGTTTACTAGATATGTGCCTCGGTTACACTCGGATCAAACTCAGACCAGGGAACAAGACGCAACATCAGCCTGAGACAAACGTAAACTGAACCCAGAAATAGCAATTCCTAGCCACGTGCCCCGGTGCACAGGCGTGACACACGCGGCGGTGTGGGCGGCGTGCTGCTCGTACATCGCCCACAACACGCCGGCGCCGCTCCGGCACCAGGCGCAGGGTGTGCTGCAGGGCATCCATCACGGCATCGGTCGGGGCTGTGGCGCCATCATTGGCGGCTTCTTCGTTAATGCTTATGGTAATGTATGGTAATGCGTAGGACAATGTTTTTCATGTGTGTGTAAAAGAAGGCTTATTCTATGCATATGTACGTAGAAGGGCGTATTTTATGCGCGCATAAGAAGGCTTATTCTATACGCATGTACGTAAGAGGGCGTTTTTCAGACGTTCATTGGATGGCTTATTCTATGCGTGTATTGTATATGTAGAAGGGCGTATTTTATCTATGCACAAGAGGGCTTATCTTCCAAGCATGCGCCGATGGATTTATTCCATGCATTCATAGAAAGGCCTATTTGTTCCATACATACGTGGGAGGGTGCATTTCATCGATACTTAAGAGGGCTTATTCTGTTCATACGTAGGAGGGTTTATTCTATGAGTGCATAGTTCATTTTACTAGTAACACTCAACTGAAGCATGAGATTGAGCGTTAGAGTCGGGCTAGGACTGATACTCCAAGAAGGCTGGGGAGAAAAATTCCTCACTACCAGAAAATTTAATTCTGTTAGTACCTTTTGCTTTGGGTGCGAAAAATCTTTCTCTTTCGTTTACACTCGCACAACGTGAAAAAAAAAATTCAAAAAGTAATCTTGAAAAATCAGCAGAAAATTTCTTTTGTATTTCTTTCAATGGACATTTACTGTAAAATATTTCGACAGTATCGAGGCAAAATACGAAGGCAAGATTAGAAAAGTTTTAAATTTTGACCGATTATCAGTTCTCGAGAAGACTCATTTATGCTGAGAAATTTAGTACTGTCATGACCATTACCTCCTAAGATTAAGCAGAATAACACACAACTAAACTTACTCTCACGAGAGACGAGAGACACTACCGGGCACCAATAATTCCACTGGTGAAGACTGAAAGATAATAATGAGGCAAAGTAAATTTACCACGACTACTGTGAACAAATAATTTCGAAAATAGGCGCCTTTCAAAAAGCGTATAGGGGGGAAAATTTCTCAAAAATCTTTGTTTCGACCCACAGGGACGACCAAAGTATTTTTTGGCTACGGCTTGCTGTCCCTGCTGGTGCTCGGAGTCTTCGTGTTCGTGAACTTTTACCGAAGGGAAGGAGGCTTCCACCCTGACCTCCCTCCTGACATCGACCCTCACCAAATGGCGGACGAGGGAGCAGCTCTCGCTCCTCACGGGGTCCCAGCGAACCCAATGCCTCGGGCGCCCAGCACCCAGCACCTCGACAAAACCGACGCAGCGACCTACGGCTCCTGTACCACCAACGGCATGCTCGATGTGCAGGGTGAGGCTACTCTTGTGTTCACTAGATGTGCAGGGTGAGGCTACTCTTGTGTTCGCTCGATGTGCAGGGTGAGGCTACTCTTGTGTTCCCTCGATGTGCAGGGTGAGGCTACTCCTGTGTTCCCTCGATGTGCAGGGTGAGGCTACTCCTGTGTTCNTTGTGTTCGCTAGATGTGCAGGGTGAGGCTACTCTAGTGTTCGCTAGATGTGCAGGGTGAGGCTACTTTTGTGTTCGCTAGATGTGCAGGGTGAGGCTACTTTTGTGCTCGCTAGATGTGCAGGGTGAGGCTACTTTTGTGTTCGCTAGATGTGCAGGATGAGGCTACTTTTCTGGTCAGATTTTCAGACGGAGACATTCAAAAGCAGTTGTTTTTGAGTTGTTAACTTTTTATCATTTTGTGATTAACTGAAGCATGCATTCCTACACCTTAATTAAAATTTCTAGCAGCAGTTATGCATTTGTTTGTTGTTAGGGAACTTAGAACGATAAATAAATTATAATTTGTCTTTCTGGGCTTAGACTCGCCTTAAAATATTTTGAGAATCTTATTGTTTCTTGCTATTAAATTTATTTTGATGGTTGTATCAAGCGTACTATAAATATTATTTTACACTTGTCTTCCATAATAAGGTAGCTAAATTACTGAGGATCTATTACTGTCAAAACCCTGTGAATAGAAACGATTTGTTTTAACCGTTCTTAACCTTAGCAATGGCAACGAGCCTGTACCTATCGCTTGAGTTTCGACACAATCTGAAGCAAATAGACAGCAACACGAAACACTCTCATGCAAATGTACTACAATTTGGAACATTCTAAGGTCAATGTACAACTGAAAACACTCTGAGGAAAATCTACAACAACATGAAACAATCTGAGGCAAATATAAAGCTGGAAACATTCTGAGGAAAATACACAATTTGAAACTTTCTAAGGAAAATAAATAACTGGAAGCACTCTGTCCATGGAAAATGCCCAACTCGAAACATTCCAAGGCAAACAAACAACTGGAAATACTTCAAGGGAAATACACAACTCGAAACATTCTGAGGCAAACACACAAGTGGAAACATTGATGAAAATACACAACTTGAAATATTCTAAAACAAGTCAACAACTGGAAACACTTCAAGGAAAATAAACAACAAATCGAACCATTACAAGGCTAATAAACAACTGATATATGGCAACCATTGTTGCAGGCAACCAAGGGGGCACGAATCCGTTTGCTCAAAGTGGCGGTGGCGCAGGCGGCGGTGGCGGCTACAACTACAACGTGCAGTCGACTTCTGTTCCTCAAGATGCAGGTCCGTGTGTGTGTGTCGCGCATGGAAATAAAAGCGCACGTAATTAAAGTAACAAAACAGAAAAGACATTAATTGTAAGTTGAAATGCATTGATTTACTTCTTCGTTTTATGAAAGAACGTTCACTACTTTCATTTACGCTTTTTGGCTGCTTTAATAATATTTTCTTTTTTGAAATCCGTTAATGTTACTTGTTTCCGAATTTGGTTGAAAATATTATTTCTTTGAAACACCCTTACTCAATATTTTCCCGTTTTGTATGAGACATCATCGTTTGCTTCAAGTTATCTCTTCTCATAAATATAGTGCTTGACGTGAGTAAATTTCTCCTCATTTTATAAGCGCTAAGCAGACAAGAAAAAGATGACAATGAATTAATTTTATAGAAGCGTATGAGAGTCTTACGCTTTAATGTGTTGTGCTGTGGTATCACGGCTTTGTTTCTGAGCAGATCAGCAAAGCAGCAGCACCAACCCTTTCCGTGCCAGTCCTGAGCTGTTTGACTCAGCCCAGCATCAATCTGACTCACGTGGGTTCAGTTTCACGTAACTTCTCTCCAAATATAGTCAAATTGTTTAAGTTTATTGCGTACATTAGCTGTAATGTTGAATGGTATTAACGAATTTGGAAGAGACTTATCTGATTATCAAACCTTCAGTATTTATGCAAGTAAACCGACCTCGAACCAAAGACCATGACCATAAGAAGATCAACGAGTGTATAAACATTGGCGACAAAAAGCTGACTGTTTAGGACCTTCACTAGACACCAAACTGAAAAAAACTTTTTCAAAATTCATTCAAGTCTTATTCCTTGAATCTTCCTGAAAAAGACATCCTGCCCTTCAAAAATTAAAGCATTGATCTTTTGTTGCAGAAATCTGTTCATTCAAATAGAACGAAAGCTTTCTTCCCCAATTTCTTATGAGAATTGCTCTAGAAAATTATTTCCACCTACAACCCGTGATGTCGGGAAATAATGACAATGAGGTTCAAGTTAAGTGAATATCGCATTCGGCATAAAAATTTATAACCTTATTTGTCAAAATCATAAAATAATTTTTAATTGTCTAAAACTTTCGCTGAAAGATAAGCGTATCTGAACATTCCAGGACTTGGAGATTTGTCATCTGAACCAGAATGGCCGTTCTGTCCCCCCACTCGCACGTCTCCAGTTTCACCCACCGACATCACCTCCCACCGGGCCATCAGACAGCAGTTCGAGGTATGAAGGCCGGGGTGCTGCTGGCGCTGGTTTTCTTTGGGAGTCCTTCAACAAATGTCTTTCACCTTGAAGAAGTTGTAGAACCTCGAAAATTAATATACTCCACATAGATGGCATCACAGTTTTCCATGTTTCAGATTGTTAGGGCATTTGGTCACATAGCCAAAATTAACTCATAATTTTAACTGTATTACATTGTGAAGACAACAAAAAAGTTTTGCCATTCTAATAATACAAAAGTCTTTCTGAGTTCTAATTGAAATTTGGGTTTCAAAACTGGAAGATCACGATAGTTTTTCAGTTCTATGATGGTGAAGTAAGAAACAATGAGAAGGTGAAAGTTTAAGGTAGCCCCACAATCTAAATTTTATTCCCAATCTCTTTGATCCTGTTGCATTGTTTTCTTCAAAAGACACTTTTTATAGCTGTGCTTTGAGAACATTCATTTCCCTTTTCAGGCTTACGATGAGCTGGTTGCATCCAGTCAGGATAAAAAATCCATCCACGCCAGCGACTTCGACCTCATCCAAGCTGGAGACCTTGGAAAGCCTGGCTTGATGATCTACTAACTCTCCCAGACTTGTCTGGAGTCACACTCTATAATCAGAGCTTTGATGATACAACAAATCTTTGGTATTCCATTCATGCACCAAGTGAACTTTCAGACACTTCTTAACTAGAAATTACTCATCTCCAAAATTTCACTGAATTTGGAGCAAGTTTCACGTTGGTCTGACTTCAGGATCGTACTTCATAGGTTTCTGTTAATCAATAGTTCAGGGTTTCGCTAGAGCCTTCATTCTAGAGCGATGTAGGACCAGTCCAACCCCTATGAGAGCAATTGACTGCTCGTGTGCTAGAATGTTTATCGAAAAGAAATAGAATTCACGTCCACTTAGCTAGAGCTCACAGAAAAGAAGGAAAGAGATTTCATAGTAATTCTTAAAAAACATTGTTTCTTACATGTATATGATTCTTACATCGTATGTGTATATAGTTTCGTACACGATTCTCAACGGGAACATATAGCTAAAAAATTTCTTGTTGTTATGGAACTCCTGGGTCCATTATTCAAATTTTGAGCTGTAAAAACACACAAAATAAAAGATAGAGCAAGTTAAAAAGAATTGAAGACTCGTTCTCACGACTTTTGATTTAATGAAAATTTTTTTTTCAAAACATTTTTTCTCAATATTCAAACATCTTTAAGTTTATTCCTTCTCATTACAGAACCTCTGAAAATGATGAGAAATGAATGTGATGTTCTCTCATAAATTAACTCCTATTGTAAGAGTTGCGTCAATTGTTTGCAATAGTTCAAAATTAGCTTCCTTCATGTGTTTAAGAACTTGTTTAAAATGAAGACAATTAGATTATATTTAGACGTGCACTTCGTGAATGATAAGCACTGAATGTTATGCTTGGAGTTGTTTTAAATGATAAATTTTACTGTAGTTAGTTTGTATTAAGAATCTCACACTGACGTAAGCGGCAAAATAACCAGCATCGCATATAGAAATATCAGATTTCCTTCCTCACGTTCCAATTCTCATTCAGGAAACGCTTTGGTATTCTCATGTCTTAACTGGCCGATTTTTGCCGACTTGAACCTATTCTTATACGGTGTTTGATTTCTTCGGTTCCAAAAAATATCTTGCGATCATGCAGAAAAAGGTATTCAATTTCAAATGCGTCTCACAACAAATTCTATCACCACACACAGCGAGAAATTAATTTCTGCTGAAATAAACCTGCGTGAAGTATCCTGTTCGACTCGCGGATCATTAATGACGTACTAACTCATACAAATGAGCACAAATATTGTGTTTTACGGGAAATTTGATCTAATTTTCTTTTATTAAAAATTTCCATTTTGATTTCAGTCATAATAATATTGCAGACAGAAGCAAACAAAGTATTTTCACTCACTTCCTGTGATTTTCCAAAATCAGATATATTTTCATCCTTAACTCGAATGGCATCTTCAAACTTGACCGCTTACGCTCTTGCTCAGCGAAGCACCTTCCCAAAGTTAGCAGTCCTCACTCAAGCTTCTCTATTCAGGAAATAGTTCTTTCATAGATATTCCTTCATAGAATCCTAGGGAAATTAGAGTGAATGGACGGAACAATTTTGTGTATATAACGCTGTGTTGATTGTTCCCATTACTGAAGAATTTAATTTGTTAATTAGTCTCTATTGCAAGGTTGTTCGTACGTGCTAGTGGTAAAGATTATTGTGGAAAGTAATAATATTGGGGACTGATGTCAGCTGCCTGCTGTTCCGAGATATTTTTGAAGTGCGTCTTTCGAAATGGAAGGTCAGGGTCGGCATGGAACATGCTAAGTGTAGATGCGGATTAAAAGTCTGTATTTAGAACATGACCTATTTTTACCTGTTTACTTCTATACTATCATAGTATTTTTATAATATTTGGTTCCTAGTGTGCCAGGACGTCTATTTTAAACAGGAAATTCACATGCCTTGATGAATTACACATATCAATAGAAGGGTTAATTTTTCTGCAGCGAAACCTAAGAAGCAAAGACTGCATTCTCAAAAATATCACGAAATACTCAAAGTCTGCCAGTGTGAAATGTAGGTACAACTAATGGCTTGTACTCCATGTTGTCTAGTTTGCGATGGAAAATAATGGAGTGCCATCTTCATATTCATGTACTCAATTGTTGCCCAGCTTTAGTAAAAACATTTCATTATGAAAGCCTATTTTAATTTCATCTCCATTTCGTTTCCACAAACTTGACATCAAATTAGTGGACAATTTCAGGCAAGCGTACGCTCAGGTGTAATCTTATGACGAATACATGACGTTACAAAACCAATTGAACATTGACGCGATGTTGTCTTGCTGTAATCACTGGTTGTATTCCTCTAATATTGCGTAAAAAGTGAAATTTATTGTAAGGATTAGCGTAGAAATCGTTCATGTCAGTGTACGGTCAAAATTTGCGATCGGTCTTGAAGAAACGCGTAAGTTTGTTGACTGCCCGAACTGACCAGCTGCGCGTCGCATCAAAAAGCGAGGCTGCAGAGCCTTCTTTGCGGCCGTCTGAGGGTTTTTATGGAGTTCTACCAACTTCCTAAATATGACCAAATTATTCTAAATTATGTAAATATTGTTTTATTATAATTACTTATGTGGTGATATTGCTTGTATGATTACAATTGTTATCAACGATGCATTGAAACTGAAGTTAAAATTATTTTAAGTTGATGGCGATGACTGGTTAATTTTAGAAATTCGAGTGCCCAAGGTTTTGTAATCAAGAATGTTTATGTATTTTGTGTGTGGCTGAAGCAAAAAGTTTGCGCTTGTCGAGCATAATGTAGATATGAGTTCGTTGTTCGTGGTTGGTCGCACTTAAATTTAATGAAAAAATAATTTTGTCAGTTAGTGAGAATGAGTACGCAAGTCCATAATTTGAATTTTCTTTTTTGAATTTTGGAAGCGTGCATAATTTGTTTAAGCTTGTTTGTGACTTTCAGAGGGATAGAATAAATTTTGCATAATCATCCCAAAGGGTTACTTTTCCTTAAACTGCTTACAAGGAAGAAGTAAATTACAACATCCTCCTATTTCTCTGTGTTCGCCTCGCAGCATGTGAACTGATGAGCAAACATGGCGCAGAAACGCCCAGACTGCGTCTGAATACTTTGAAATGTTCGTAGTTGTCTTGTGCAGCACTCACTGGTCTACTTGCAGAACTTGTGTGGTAATTTATATCGTGCACTGTATACGTAGCTAAAATAGACGAATGAAATAAATCGTTGCTTTTTTTATACATTTTCATTCACCTTTTACTCTCTAGTTCTTCTGAAAATTAATGAAAAGAAATGCTATCAGGGTCAATAGTCGTTTAAAATATTGTAATTTATCCGAGAATATTTTATAGAGGATGACTGTTCTAGCACGTAATGCTTTGCTTATCATCCCAAAAAAGAACATAAAAAATTCATTTTTTAAAACGAATGAAATTCAGAAAGTACAGAATCTCTCGTAGAATTTGAATTCCTTTCACGAGTGTGCGAAATGATCACTTTCAATAGCTCGCCATATTTAGAAATTTTGTACAGCATTGAACAAATTCCCCTCATTTTTAAAATTACAGCCAACATTAATAGAATTATTCTTCGAGCGTTATATTTGTCTTAGTGAAAATATATGAAATTTTAGCGTTCACATTTTCACTGGATAGAGATGCACTGTTTGAAATGAGAAATCAACCAGAAAATTAGCTCAGGCTAGAGTGAGAGGCTCGCTGTTTCAATGCTTACATCTGTAAGTGGGAGGAAAGATTGATCTATCTTTTGTTTGACGGCCAATATGTTATAAAATCGAGTAATCTACCATGGCTTGAGTCAAGTGAAATAGGTACAAATGATTTTGATTGAAAAGGGATAGCTCCTTACCTAACAAAAAGAGATCGAAGAAGCTTGTAAAAATTAAAAAAAAATTTCGTTCTTTTTTCGATCAGGTCAATGGATTCCTTTAAAGTAATTTGTGGTCATTGGGTAAATAAATAAGTTCAAAAGCTTTTACAATAATATAAAGCGGGTGTAATTTTAAAAATTTCTAACGTTTTTTTTCAAGGCTGCAAAGGACGTTTGAAAGATTCTACACGCATTTAATTTTTTTATTGGGCATTTTCAGAACAATGACTCAGATGGTCAAATCTTATAAGCGATCATAAAAATAGCAGATGTTTTAGTGATAAAAAAATTCCGCAAACATGAAATTAATTGTGAATTAACATTTAGGCTCAACCCCCTTGTTATTAGCAGGAAACTTGTCCGATCTTCAGTACTTGACAAATATACTAAATTATCCACATACCGATCAAGTTCGAGCCAAAATTTTAAAATTTAAAATCAAATTTTCAAGTAAAGTAAGGTGTTCTCTGGAAGTAAAAAAAAACAAGCAGACGAAGACGCCCAGTCCACATGGAGCGGCAAGCTAAGCAGGGCAGGGATGAACGACTGAGTCTTAATCCCTCTAATACATAATTTCAAAATGGCTATCTTAAAATAAATATAACGCACTCTGATCTAGCAATTCCGGCCAGATTCTTTTTCATGGCTTCTGATGTACTCGGCAATCTTATTCTCATGTTAGGTAAAGATGAATTTTAACCTTTAGAATGGCTTCATTTTCTTATTATAGAGACAATATGCTGCAGCCGAGGGCCTAATGCCGGGGAGGATGGAAGGATTTTCAGACATGGGTAAATTTTACGGAGCTGACGTACTGAAATTGAACAGAGCCGTAGTGGAGGCGGAATTGGACGTGGTAGCCGTGGGGTTATTATTCTGCTAGTCAGCATCAGGGGTTAGTATAAGATTGTGAAGCAGTGTTGTCGGAATTAGACGGGACAATAATTGAGAGTTCAAAATTCTGTGAATCAGCGTTAAGTTCATTTTTAGACTGGAGAGCAGTGGAATCAGAATAAGTAAGTGATTTCAAGTTCTCGAGTCTCGCTAACTTCTATTTCAACTTGCAGTCTGAAATTCTTTCAACTTGAAGGAATATTGTCAAGCATTCGTATGAATCAAAATTTATTCAGTGAGAAACTTTTGAAGTGAACGGAAAAATAACTCGATTTTACTTTATGTTCAAAATGCAAAACAAACCGCTCGCAGATCTGAGTTTATCGTTTTGAATAAAAATGTTATCCCGGTCAAAAATACTGTCTCTAGAATCGTCACTCATTTTTAATCTCAGTTTTGATTGAGAGAAGTCACCAGGTATTCATTCTGACAAGCACCAGTCTCTCGAGACACGAGTCTGTGGAGGTGGGAAGTCTGCATGACAGCTTGTTGTCGATCTCCCTCTGCTAGAGCCCTCACAATCGCAGATAGGGAACCTGCAGCTTGAGTACCGAGTGTCGAAACTGACCCGAGAACGTCATCGAAAATGCTAGACATTTCGTTCAAGATATCGTTTGGAGATTCTGAAACGATTGCTTGAGCGAGATTTAGAACCGATCTGCGTGTGGTTTCACTAGCACCAACGTCGGATAACAGAGCAGACAGGGCAACAATCACTTCTTGGGATGTGCTGCTTGAACTTTCGTCTCTCACTGTTAACGAACGAAGTAAATTAACAACTTGCTCAACAGTACTTCGCCTTATTGGCGTCAAGTCAGAAATGAGTCCGGCAACAGTGTCGTAGATTTGGTTGGTCATGTCAGGAGGGTTATTGTTTACCGTTGCTCGAATGAGACCCGAAATGGCAGAGACGGTTTGCTCACTGGCAGCTGCTATCACCTGCTCCCCTCCAAAAATGATTCCTGCTAGGATGGACATTGCTTGATTTCCAATTCTAGGTATAGTTCTCTGTACCACAGTTTGCATAACTTCTGAGAGAGGTATTAGAATGTTTGTGTTGAAACCCCTTATTACTGACATAGCGAGCAGACGATAGAGCTGGATAAATGCCTCCAGTGGATTGCCGTCCTGCAAGGCTGCAGTTACAGCGGACAAAGACTCGGCTTGCCTGCTGCTCAGTTCAAATTCAACGTCGCCGATCTGAACCTTCACTCCAGAGACTTCATTTTTATGTTCTTCTTGATTCAAAACCCGATCGTTTGTACTCAGAGATTCATTCTTGTCAGTCTGATCGTCCAACTCACTGTAACTCAGTAGCAGGTCGAGAACACCAATTTTTTTCCAATTGAGGAACTCTGCACCGCTGACTCTGGAGTTTGAATCCTGGTCAGCCTCCTTCCAAAATCCGGTAAAACATTCTAACCTGGCATAAAACGTACATTTTATTTCTACAGGCTATATAAATCGGTTAAATACTGCCTTTGAACAATCATCATTGAATTTCGGCCCCGAATGGTTTGATTTCGGTAGACTTAAGAAAACTTAATTTTCTAGGGCAGAATTTCACGGACAGTCGATATTTTTTCCAGTCGTTAAGAAGCAAGGAAAAAAATGACGCTTAACTCTGTTCCTAAGCCGATCTTGTATTTATTTCAACATGCTACGCAAAAAGAAAATCCTACTTATGCTTGGAAAATCGTAATCGAAAGCTTCAGAAGTTACAGCTATTAAAGGGCTTTCACACAATCTTCCCGACATGTTCCGATACCTCTGAGGATCCTCATTGAGCTCCAGTGCCTCGCCATCGTCAAGAATTCGTGCCAGGCAGCCTTTGAACTGATCATCGTCGAAGTCCCTCGTGCCCATCTGCTCGCAGGAGAAAGTCCTTGCCTGGCTCGAGGACGTGAACTGCCTTCTGGCTCGCTCCTGGAACCCCTTCATCAGGCGTTTTTTCAACGATTCGCACGTCTCTGGTACAAAGAATTGCTAGTATATTAGGAGTCTCGTTGAAAAAGAATAGACTCTTCCAAATTTTTTGCTCTCGAGTATCGTTTTCGGCGTTTAAAAATTGAAGTGAAATAGATTAAAAAATTTGTCATTGTGTTTTTTTTCTACACTGAACCATATATATTCGAATGCCATTGTAATTGACGAAAAATAATAACGTAAAAAACAGTACAAATGAGTGGAATTATTGAGGCATGTTATAAGTAATAGTGTAGCCAAGTTATTAAATGAATGAACCATTTCGAAAATTATTTATTCAGTTCGACTTTTTTTTCATAACTGAACACATAAGCTTCGTGTCTGTTCCCAATATTGTCACACGTAGATGTCAGTGCTTACGAAATGATTTACAACTTTATATGTTTTACATAGGAGCGCAGTTGGCACACAACTGGCGATAGCTGCCGCAGCTAACTGTAAAGCGAGTAATACCACAAACGTAAACTGTAAAGTTATAGTTCCTCGCTTCATGTGCTCAATCGTGAAAATCTCAACATTATTACTGTATTAAATTCATAGCAGCGGAGAGCCAGTTTTGTATATAAACTATGGATAAATATTTATCTGTAAGTGTATATGTAAGTTTCGTGTGAATTTACGAGCTCATTGCAATGAACTTTTAAAAACAACTTCATTTTTACACTTATTTTCAGCGTATTTTCTTTTCTTCATCTTCATTCCCAGTAAAATAATTTTCTAACAAGGCATGGGCACCAAAACAATTCGACGAGTGTAGCAAACATTTTTACTCCTTACTTTTTAAACAAATGATTTTCTTAAATCTCTAAATAGATAGTATCTACTTTCTCTAAGGCGTACGTAATTGTTGTCTTCTTACGCATATTATGCACAATTAGGTGCAGGCACCACAGCTCAACTGGTTTTCGTTAGCATTAAACAGGCTACTGTACGTCGTCGGCTTTCTCGAACGTTACGTTACGAACAGATTTTTGTTGATTCGCTTTTGTGATTTAAGTTTTTACTCCCATCGTAGAAAATGCGAACACTTCGCGTGGCTCTCACACCAGAGTGTTCATCTGATGGCCTGCTGCGTGCTAGGGCTTACTAAGTTCTTCATGGACGTCACGTACAAATAATCGTGCATAGCGTGCTCCATGTAGCAAATTGAGCCCCAACTCACCTGAAGGTGCTCTCGATACCTGTAAAATGAAGAAACTAGATTAACTTTTCGTGTAAAACATCGTTCAACTCTGAGGCATCAGGAACGTTCTTTCTGAATAGGTTGCTAACAATTATGTAGAGTATTAAGAGAGTTGAAATGGCAAATATTGTTTCATGATAAATCCAACCGTTCACAAAATATTCCATTTGCACAGAATACATTTAGCTCACGTGAGCTTAGCAATCCATCTTTTTAATTTAATGATAGTTACAAATTTTATGCATCAATAATTAGTTTAGGGAACTTCGGTCATTTTTCATTTTTAATGGTTAACCGATATGTTCTTAAAATCCGTACTTCAATCAGAACTTTGATGAAAATTTTAAAGTTTCAACAGTGATTTTTTAGCGAATCGCTTACATAATATGTTTGAGCTTAGGGAAATTAAATGGAGGATAATTTTTACCAACATCTGTGTTTTGTTGTAGCTGACTTAATGCTGTTACAGCTTCAAATGCAGTACCTTTGCGTAAAATTTAGTTTAGAAGAATGTGGGTTTCTTTCCAACACGGAATTCTTTCTATAGGCCCTCTCCGAACATATTACGTTTTTGAAGCAATTCTGACATACCTTGTCTTTCAAATTATTTGAAAACAATTAGAGTTTGATCAATTTGGAGAAAAAAGATTGTGCTATTCGAGCTTTCACGACTGTGTTCCTCTTCAACATGTATGTGAAAGACGATGCACTTATATTTTATACCCTAATGGAGAAAGTAAACAAATTTTCAAGACATGGCGATTCTGAAGATTCTATAGAGATAAGAATACCTCGCCTACAAAAACAAAGGTTCACTGCATACGGTACACAATCTTTGAAGACAAACTCTATTTTTCATACAGTTTCCAGGATCATTATCAACTGTATCCGTTTATACCCTGTGCAAATCAAGAAAAACAGAAAATGACTCAGAGATTCACTGTTGAAATCAGAATAACTTATGATTTAACGAACGTACCACAGTCCCTGCGATGAGGAAGAGCACCAAATGTGCCACCTGGAAAAAAAGGAGAAGTTACATAACTTTCAAAATAATTTTCAGTGATGGTTCTATCCTATGTTTGCGAGCGGAAAAATTGTAAGTTCTACAAATCCTGCCCATTTAGTGGATTTTCTCAATACATTGCAAATCTTTAAATTTTTGAAAAACTTTAGCTAGTTTGGCGTTTATAAGTGTTTTGTAGATTTAGAGAGAAATAATATACCTGATTCTATAAAGTCGACAGAAATACTGAAAAAGAGCATCCCGTAATTTAATAAAAATATTCATGCTCACTGCTTGAAATTAAAAGAAAATAGATGTAAATAAAACGTATTGCTCATCCGGAGGCAATTGCAATACAAGTTATTGGCAAATTTAACTGTATTTTGAAATTGCGAAACTTAGGAGATAACGGAGGTTATAATTTAGAAATACATACTTTAGTACCAGACTCAAATATGAAATGTATGGTTCACTACAACCAGAAATTGTTTCTAAGACGTGCATGATATGAACTGCCTTACACTGATTCCTCGCATCATCGTCTTCAAGTTTCTCCGTCGCGATTTGAATGAAGTTTCTGTTTGTCCGTGAGGGCTCACTTCGTCAGTCTGCGATCAGTATGAACTTACTTGTTCGTTGACTATGGACGACTGACAAACATTCCTTTTACCTTTTTCATTAAGCTCACAGCAGCACAAATGCAGAAAAGAAAACATTTACGAGTCTGTGTTATCACACTCGCAATCTGGAGCGAGGAGTTGCCCTCTGAAAGGCAGGACTATGAATCATACAAGACGTAGTCGTTATTTCAAACGCTGCTATCCAATTCAATGCGTCCAGCGCAACTGTTTCGCTGCTGCGATAGCTACTTTCTTGAGCAAGTGCATTGTGACAGCGTCTTTTCAGCAAATTTTAGTTCTTTCCGATATCATCTGAGTTTCAGTAATACATTCTTATCAAAATAAAAGTGGATGTTTGAGAAATCGATCAGCGTTGCTCAAGGAAACTTTGGAGCGATATGAAAAGCTTGACTTCTTTGAACAAAGCATGTGTGGTCGGAGTGCAAGTGTCGCAATTTTACGGAGCAAGAAATTCCAGTTACAAAATAAGGTAATCTTTAAAACCGGACAGAGTTTAGTAAATTTATCTATTCCACATTTTCAAAAAATCAATTGTTTCACCAAAATATTTCTATTTCTGTAATGTTTCAATTACCAGTATTGCTGTCGACAAGCTTTCCGGCCACTGTACCTATCTTAACTGCAATTGATCTGACGTGACTCATACGTACAGGTGAAGGAAAGTACAATCACTAAAATTGAGATTTTAATTGGAACACAAAATCCATTGTTGCATATACTAGATAAAACGACACAGCAAGAAGGTTGGTGACCGGTTTGAACTGGAACTGAAATAGACGACTGAGTTTGTTGAACAAATATAACAGGAAAAACGTGATCGAGCGTGAAAACCAATTTTCCAGTGAACTCAGAACTTAGTAACCTGTCTTCATAGATTGGAAAATGAATGCAAATGAATACCGAGAGATGGAAAAAGGGAATTCTCAAGGACCAGGGATAAAATTCAGGAGAGGGCATCACTACAAAACAATTTTTGAACGGAGATTTCCTTCTCAAATACACCACGAGGTTTGTTGCTGCCCCTCACTGTAACAAATGACGAGGAGGAATTGTTAGCTAATATTTTCAATCATTTAAATCAAGCCAAAGTGGGTGTGACCAACAAAGGTAGAACAAATTAAACGTCAACTTCCATGACTACTGCCATTATTACAACAACTACTTCTACCTCTAATAAACTACTATTCTTAATGCTGCCATCATTTCTACAATTACAAGCACTACTACTACTGCTATTACTAATACAACTATTATTTCCACCATTGCTTCTCTACTGCTCTCCTACTACTCATGCTGCAACCAGTCGCACGGATTCTGTTGTTAAAGAATGCATATTGATAATGGTAATGCAAACTAATTGTTGAAAATTTAATTACCAATAAATACATAGTTTTTGAAGCACTTACTTTTGTATTAAGCGAATTTATCATTAGGAATGACAATGCACAAGTCGAACAAAAGGTACTCCGATCATTTTATGGTGTTTTCAAAATATGAATGAACGACTGAATTTCTGTTCTGGATTGATATAAGGAAACATTCATCGTAGTCTTCATAGCTTGCACTCTCTGAATTAGAAATTTTAGGTCCTGAGCCACTCAAAAGAGTACCAGAAAGAAGGATTTTCTGACATTCTGCCTTCCAATCTTCGAATTAATCCGAGCGCAGGAGTCTTCGATTGTTTTTGACTTGATCTTGATTTTAATAAAGAAAGCCAAAGATTGACTTTCCTGAGCAACTGCCACAAGAAGAGACGATTTATAGCTGTTCCGGACAGCAGAAACAATTTATCACCATATGCATCTAAAGCGGCATTCAACTCTGAAACTCACAGTTACGAGTCCACTTATGTACTTCGAAAACAATGATTATTTTTATTTACTTATTATGAGTATTCTTTTCGTGTCTCATTAAAGAGCGTATTTTCAATTGGATAACAAAACAGTGATGATGCTTAGTCTTTTTTGTACAGTGTTTTGCACCTCCTAACTCTGACAGTGAACGATGTGTGCACTGAGCACAGACAATAGTCCATTTCGATTTCTCACTGTCTTCTTAATACTGAAACGTTTTCAAAGTCTTCAATGTGAGTCATATTATTTTCATGCAACGTTCAATAATTTTTTTTTTGTGAAATCGACTCAATTTGATAATACCATTTTCACAGATTTTTTCAGTGTATATGATACTTTTGAGCAATATAAATCAGTAGACCAATACATGTACATCTTCAAAATTTAAAATTGAAAAATTCAAGTATGTTTTTCGAAAAAAAACAGAATCAAAAGCTTTTGCAGAGAATGCTACAATGACATAAGAATCAATATGTTTTCAGAACATCACTGAAGTTATAGCCCTTAATTTTACCGTAAAGGTAAGTCAGCACAACAAAAATGGATCATTTGAACGCATACGAACATAGGGGTTCAGTAATAAGCGCAATTTCGTCAACGAAATTAGTCGCGCAACGCTGAACACCAAGCACATGCAGTCCGGAAGCGAGTTAATGAACTTGGTCGGGTTGGTTTTTAACCTGGTGCAACTGAACACTTTTTCAAGTTTTCAGTGAAATTATCAATAATTATATTTTAAATGCTTTAAAATTTCTCATTCCCCACCTAAATTACGAATATTAAATTATGGGATCATTTTCACTCAAGGCAATTACCTTTACAGGTTAGCGACGTGAGCGGTCTTCACTGAATTAAGTAATACAATAACGAGAACATGAAAGTCTCTGAAACTAAGAAGTGGAGAAGTGGAAAAAATGATTCATTTAACCGCTTTTTCGATCTACAATACAATATTATTACTAAGCTTATTTCTGTGCAGCGAGAAAACCATATTGCTCTCATAACATAAAGAAAAAAGCTGGATCCTGTGGTTCTATTCTGAATCAATTATTTACTTAAACTCATTACTGAGAACAAGATCATCGTTAGTGTTTAATTTTTGAATGCCCCACTTACAAATAATTTTTGGGTACTGTGTGCTTTCTGTTGCGTTTAACAGAGTGCAAAAGGATATGACAAAAGAAATATTTGGAGCCTGCATTGCACAAGTTTGCCAAAACATGGTCTGTTAAACCTGTTGAATTGCTGTAAATTGAAGTCTTGAACAGATGACAAATCTCACACCCGAATGACAGACAAACGTATGTGGTGCAGTAGTGGCCAGCATGGCTTTGTGACGATCAGAATTTCGAGCAAAAACATACGAGGTACAGCTAAAGATGCATCATGACGCATTTCAGGTTATGTTCTTCAGAAAATTTCGTCTTGTAATTCAAATAATCAGTTAAGGGGGCTAATCACAGTTGGAAAACGTTATCTTGATGGGAAAACTTTATCTTGATGGCTCCAGAAAATAATCGCCCACGTTGCGTTGCCAATGAAAGTTTATGAGCTTTGTACAAATCTGATGGTTTTCGTGCTAAATAATTTGTACCTTCAAAAATGTAGTTACAATTTTGAAGAAAAATCATTCGATTGTTTCAGTTGCTAAAAACTATTTACATAGTCTTTCAGTTAAATCCGGAAACTTTCCTTTTTTCTGATTAAATCCTAATTACTCACTAAAGACGTAACATGATACTTTGGAAGTTTTAACAGTTTGTTTCACAGACTTCGAAAACAAAAGCTTTATTTGAAACGATCGTCTTCAGTCATGATGGCAGTTTCAACATGCTTCAACACGAAAGCTGAACACAGAGCGAACAACTTTTGATGTTCTCTACGATTTCATGTTTTTTGTGGGGGGTTTTACATAACCTTTGACAGCAATTTGCGACCAAAAATAGTTATCCAAATGGTTCAGGTCAGGCGAGTTGGAAGGCTAAAAGTCTTTCTCCCAGAATCGCACACCAGACTTCGCCATGTTGACAGGAGCCGAGTCATGTCGGCACATAAATTTCATAGTTGAACCCATGGTCTTTATCTACGGAATGATTTCTGTTTGCAAGACGTTGCAGTAAGATTCGGTATGCAATTTTTTGTAATCGGTGAAGAAGTAGGTTACTTTACAATTTTTTTGGCACCTCTATACTTTCTTAGCGTGTGGGTGGGTGGCTCTGTAATTTTGACCAAAATCATCAAACCGGTGATAATCATTGTTAATTGTCTATCTACTATTCCGGAAGTATTTAACAACAAATGCTAGGCTATGACTCGGGCGACAAAGTTCCCGGATGGCTGAACGTTTTGACCATTGCAAGTTTATGTAACAAACCCTAATTGATAATTGCTGGTTTATGGATAGCTAAGCATGATTTGATGCCCTTCAATACTCTCAACTTTTAATAGGTTTAGAATAACAAACTTTCTATACTTAGACCAATTTATTTGAAAGACCCGATACTGCTTATTACTTCGGGAAATGGGTGCTTTTCAAAATTTATTCTACTATATTTCCATTGCTAAAAGATACGGAAAATGAATTCAGTAAGAACAAATATTCACTAACACGCATCGAAATACCTCGTTCGCCCTCGCCGTAGCAAGGGAGGCTTGTTTGAGCTACTTCTCGAACGATTTTCTTTTGAAATAACTCGGACATTAAATGAACTGGGCTTTATGTTCGTCATAGTGCAATTATCTATGCTAGTGGTAAATTTTCTTAATTTAAGTATCGTAACCGAAAAATAAATTGAGTGTACATGATCGTGAAAAGGCTTTGGATTTTGGTGAAACAAAGGGAACATCTACTCAGTATCTGCATAAACTTAGCAGATTGATTAATAGAAAGGGTCTTAATGCAAGCTAATTCATGAAATTCTGCTAAGCCTACTCTTTGGGGTTTGAGGGATTTAATTTTCTTCGGTGATTTTTTCTGCCCGTTATAATTCTAAAAATAAAAAGTGATCGAAGACAATCACTTGTAATTTACAAGAGGGAAGTTTTTTATACATCAAATTGCTGGAAATAATTTCGATCAAATGGATTCTCTCTGCCGTTTTGCATGAAAATGGAGAATTTGAACATTCATCAAATTATGCAGCAATCAACAGTATTACTCATCGATGCGTTTCATTTCGCGCGTGAAATAGAAGGTTTTGTTTTGTATAATGACGAAAAAAACGCTTCGCTCACATGAAAAATGTTAGCAACTTCATTTTTTTACAGCAATTGTCCATGCAACCCGTTTTCGAACTCTGCAGCAACCCTGTAGTTTATTTTTATCTTCGATGATCTAGATATATTTTTTTTGCGCTCGTGAAAATTTTCTCTCGCAAGGAATTCGGAATTGAGGATTAAGTTTACCGATTGCGTTTGGAGAATGGACAAGTAAGTATTTTCCAACTTGGAAATGAACATTGCAATTTTTCAAAGGATTTTGAGTGCAATGATTTTATTTCATTTAGAACAATAATAGTTTGCGGCTGCTGCCAATAGATGATCACATAATGGTCTCCGTTGAAAATTAAGTTAAGATGTTCGAAATCTGTCAAATTCCTTAAGGTTTGTGAGGAAATCACTAGTGGTAAAAATTCCAGACACCTTTCTGGTTAGAACAATCTTCGCCTTTGTAGAAGAGAAGTAATTTAAAACTTGGGAAAGAAGACAACTTCTTGCATACATGAAACGAACGCAGACGAACGAGCAGCATGTAATTGGCCGTCCTCTTTGTTCCTGCGAATGTCAATTGCAGTTGAGTCATGCTTACATTTATTGCACAAGTTTCAAGTCGAAATATTCTCACGGGAATTTAACGATCAAGTCCGCGCCACCAACAGCTGGCGCTGCGCTCAATTGAGAGACTGTATGTAGATAGTGTATAGCAATGTAGACTGAGGATACAAAAATTTAAAATGGATGAATTTAATTTACTTTAGCGGAAGTAGGTATAAAAGTTCATTCATAAGAAATGATTCACTCGTAAGAATGTGGGAGAACAAATAATCAACGCAGTGAATATTATTTACCAGTTACATTAAAAATGACGAACTTCGAATTTAGGCTCGAGGGAAAAACGAATTAATGGATCGATGTATTTCCAGTAATTAATTTATTTTCTTCAACAAGCAAAAGCTGTCGCCAAAGTTTATGTTCTCAGAAATGAACTGTAATTATTAATATTGCCAATACATTCTCTCAAATTTAGCAGTTGAACAACTTTAATGCTGCTTCCATCTACGAAAGAAGCAAGCCCTGTAGGGCTATTTTGAAGCTTTTCCGTCCTTCTTTTTGACCAAATATTTGATGGATTTATTTCCTTGTAACTTGCAGAAACTCATAATTTAAGAAAAAAGCAAAAACAATCATGAAGACATCAACAATGGATTTGGTCTTCGATGTTCAAATATCAATGTTACATTTTTTTACATGCATTGCTCATAGATAAATATTTCAATGTTGATTCATTAAAAAACTACTTTCATGTCTGAATTTTAACGGTGCATTCTAAGCATTAATAATCAATGATAATTTAGCTCTTTTTTGTTGTGAGTAACTCAGAATAAAATGAATGGAAAATGTGACCCTCATTTGTTCATTCTATGTGAACACAATATAACAAAAGATTTAGGAAATTGTGGAATTGCACGTGTCTATATAGTAAAGAAAAAACGAAAGGACAATTTTTTATTCGAACGTTCAAATTCTGAACAACGGAGCAAAAAACTGTTTCGTAGAATTTGTCTTTAACATTTTCAAATGATTCCAATCGCCATGTTGTTTTCCAGCTCACGTGTTTTCAGCAACTGTTTTATCGAAGGCGATAGATAACAAGAAGTCGTTGCCAGCAAATGTTAGGAATGTATTCAGAATGCTTATGTTCTACTTGTACATAGTTTTAAAATTATGAACAGCTAATTTTCTGAACGCTCACCTACGCTATAGTGGTCCTCTAAGCGCAAACGTGGCAGTTAGGAAAATGAAAAGAACAACTCATGTGTATAAAGGGTATAAAATATTAATTTAAAAACAAGTGCTTCTCACATAAAGAAGTGCTTCTTACATAAACATAACGTATTGCTCCCCAATTTTCTTTGTATGAACGGACTTTCATGATCAATACTATAATTTGCATTCTGCTTTAGATTTTCATGCAAAGATAGGCGAGGAAAAATAGTTTCTTCTTGAATTATTATAAAAGTACTCTTATGAAATAAAACACTCCCGCAACGGCATTGAGCCTCCCTTCTTCGAAAAACATTTTCCTTCAAAATTCAGAAGCTAAGCGTAGCATATTGATCAGAAGAAAAAACTAATTTACTATTCATTATCTCCAAAAATACCATATTTTACTTAACCTATAATTATGATCTCAAAATTGACATCATTTAGTTAATTGCCTATGATTCTAATTCTTGATCTCCCTGTGCAAGATCCTTCTCCGTCCGTGAGCAGACTATAGAGCTTAGCTGTGTTGAGCACAGCGCTCTCTGAGTTACTCTCGATGATGGCTCGCACGATCTTGCTGAGGGTGACCGCGGTCTCTGATCCCACATCAGTCACGGCTCCTAGTATGCCACTAAGGGCAATCTGTATTTGGTCGACGATTCCATCGTAGTCTTCATCCCTGATAGCATCCACAATAGACAGCAACGCCAATCGCGCTTCTTCGGTGATTCCTGTTACTTCAGCCACAATTACTGCGACTATTCTAGCAACTTGGTCAGCACTAATGTTATTGATGTTACCGTCAATGATTGTTCGAATTATCGACGCAATGGCTGTTGTAGAGTCAATAGTTAAGGATGTCAAGTCAGCAAGAACACCGGAAATCGAAAAGAATAGTTGATTGATTATTTCTTCCGAGTTGTTGTCAATCACAGCAGTCACAAAAGCTGTAATAGCCTCAGTAGTCGAATCTGTGACCGATATCACTCCTCCACCACTGTTGGAAAGAGCACTTACTACTATAGTAACAGCTTGCCCTACCGCGGCGACTATATTGCCTTCTGAAATCGACGTTAGAAGTTGCGAGAATGACTGGATCAAACCACTACTGAGGCCAGAGGTGTCCGAATTGGTCAACAAACTATAGAGGAAAACGACCGCCTGTACTACGTTATCATTTTGCAAAGCTGAGATAATAAAGGTTAACAGATTTTCTTGTCTGGGGGTCAAGACTATATCACTTGTGTCCACAACGACTGCATTGCTGGTTGTTCCAACTTCAGCGTCCAAGACGCCTTCCTCACTTGATGTTAGAACAATGTCGAAGAATCCCAGTCTGGTCCAGCGATCGAATTCTCCTTTGCTCACTTTTGAGTCACCGTTTTTATCAGCTTCTTTTATGAAGAGATGAAAGCAGTCCAACCTGAAAAATAAAAAAAAAATTGGGATAAAATTTTCTTCTTTTTCGCGAAAATTCAGGCATTTCGTAGTTATGTACATCACCTAAAATATTTTCTCATGGGATCTGTATGGTCGTAAACAGTTCAACGTAAGCTTGGTGTACTGATCTACAGTGAACACAATTTTGCCTTTTGATTGCAATCACTGAATATGAGATCTAAAAGGGATAGAATTCCTACCTAGCTTGTAGCCCGTCGGTGCTGAGCTTGGAGCTGTCCCTCACAAATGGGTGGAGACAACCCGCAAACTCGGCCTCTTCCAGCGCCTGGTCACCGTCCGCGTCACACGAGCCGAAGCCACGCACGCTCCTCGCCTTGTGGACGAACGATTTCCTCAAACCCTCACTTTTCACGTGTCTCATGACTCTATTCTTCAGCTTTTGGCAAACTTCTGAAACCGAGTGAACCCAAAGTTCTTTAAAATCCCACTATTTCAATATAAACAAAATGTGTCACAAATAAGTATGTATGGTACATATGTATATCAACAAAAAAGTTTCATTGTAATGTTTCACAAGTATTGTTCATTTTAAAATTAATGAAAATAAATCAGGGAACACCCAGAAAAGTGACTGGAAAATACATTTTTGCAAAATGTTTTGGTTTTCTTCCAGCCTGCGCACTTAAGCGAGAGATGCTAATCGTAAACAGGAATATTTGGCAAAGCGTAAATCTTCTCATGAAAGTGGAACGATAGCATGAATTCATAGTAAGAATATCAATTATAACAACACTGATTTCCCAATAAGGAGGTAGAGAAATTACGCAAGGCGTATGAGTAAAAATTTGTATTTTCATTCATTTGTTGGTCAAGTTGAATCCCTGTGACAGAAAACTGTTTTTCAAGTGATTGCTCAATTTATTGTGGGAGGTTATTCACCGCACACATAGAATATATCAATTAGAGTAAATATAGTAAACATTAGCGAAGAAAACAAATAGTAAACTTTCACCTTTCGGACTATAAATTATTGTTAAACAAAAGCGTTTCTGGTAGCATTGATATGTTCTCTCCTCAATTTGTATTGAATTCGTCCACTGTTGGATTGACCGGTCATCTTCACTTGACGTGAAAATCGAAAGCAAAGGCACCTTCATTCGCGTGGCTGAAAGCGCAGCTCGATTTATCACCACCAGAAAGAGCACTTCATTGTGTTCTTTTCCAACCGCCCGCGCCCAATCGGACGAAGCTGAGCGCCTGTTTTCCCAATTCCTGTCAAGGTACTTTGTTTCCAAGTGCTCTGAATGTTCAAAATTTACTCAAGCTCCCTTGCGTAAATGTATTTCTGACCAACTAAACTGTTTCACACTTCATCCGCATTTCAATATATTCAATGCGTACACCCACATCAAAATAATTGCATGCTGATAATTTTCAGGATACCTCAAGCACGTACTAGGGGAAGAGTAATTAAGAAATAACTAATTTGTATTTTTGAACATCATTACATCAACACCAAATTGAATTACTACATTAGATTATTGCATTGGAAAAACAATTTGAAATAAATTGGAGGAAGTTATCTTTCACTTGTCTGCTCAATAAAGTTCAACAGACTGGAAGAAATAAAGATAAATGGATTATTACAAGCTAGGTGATTGGTGTGTTCCAAAGCTGGTTGCATCTGCATTGTTGTTTCAAATAAATAACAATAAATGCAAGCTAGCGTGATTTGAATATTTCCGACAGTAAGTTACCTTTTAAATTAATCATAAATGACAAATAATGATTATTTGCCATGGGGTGTAATCAAATCTTTGAAGAACGTTGAATGATATTTGACACGAATGCGCAATGCACTCAATAATGAGTTCTATGATGAGTAACAATATCAACAAGTCTAGACCAGTCTACTGACGTCTACTAATCCAGTAGAACATGGAAAACGATCAAGGAAGTGATGCATATTATTTATGAACCTAAACCTTATCACTTCCATTTAAAATCCTATAATCTCTATATTCTTTACTCCATCCTGAAGAAATGAAAAAAAATTGAAAATAACAGCTGTTTCAGTGCGTGTTTAATATTGAAAGTGAAGAACAATTAAAATGTAACAAAAAAGTGATAAATCACTTGCCAACGCTTCCTATCATTTACGGAATAGGAAAATGTTGAGTACATCCCTCAAATTTTAATTCTGATAATTAACTCTGCTGCATTTTGTTGCACCATGACACTAAAATTTCTTCGTCAACGTACATGCCTTCGTAGACCGGGGGAAATTCTGCTTTATTAATAAGTTAAGTGGTGAAATTTTTGAGAAAACATAGTTCAATATTTGTCTGCTCTTTTATTGAAGAAATGAGAAGATGTGTAGCGGTGGCAGGCTGCCAGGTTGCCAGGGCCAGATATCAGACCGCAAACTTTATAGTTTGTATACCACTGCGTAAACGCGTTGAACCTGCTTGTTAGTTTGTACAGTAACTCAATAAGTGCTTTTTTTGTGGAGGTGAAATGCAACTCTGTAGCTCACTCGCACTTCTCTGCACCTCATTTTCTCTATCACCATCGCTTGGATCAAGAGCCAGCTTAAAATTTTAGCGTCACACCTGCACTTCGTGGCTAAAATAAAATACGCCTACACAGTACCGCGTAGGATAATTTTGCAACGTGTTTTCCAGGCGATGAAACTTCCTTGATGCAAGAAATACTCACCTGAAGATGTTTCAGCAGCCTGCAATGGATGAAAATTCATTTAGAAAAATCGAATAGAGGGATAGACAATTTTTCGTGAAAACTATTATTTTAAAACGGGACATGATCAGAATTGTCTATAAATACAGCTGATGCATTTGAAATCGACTTTGTTTTCCTAGTATTCTCAACTTTCATTCTCGTTGTAGCATTGTGTCAAAGCAATAAAGTTTGAAGAGTACAGATATTAGCAAAATCATCGGAAGATGTACTTTGAAACTTCAATCACAGAGAACAATTTATTTGTGTGAAACCTTACCGCCAACGCAGCGAGGCCGAGCAACACTGTCAGGAAGACCTGAGGGGAAATGAGAGGGTTTTAGGAATTTTATGATGGTGAAAACAACCAGGCTACGCGCAATAAATGAGCTTATGAAGTGATCATGTCTCAAAAAAATCCGTTAATCTTTTCGTTCAAGGTGATGGAAATTTGATCCTTGAGGTAATAGGGCGATTGCAATCCTCATACGGATAATTATGTTAAGTTTAGCACGGGATCACCGGAGACATACGTAGGAACTGCCTAAAATTATAACAATAATATTGTCAGAATTAGCAGCCTCTGTATAGCGTAGTTATAAATAAGTAGAAATTACTTGGAAACCTTGCTATTGCACAATGTGTCATTAATGCTACGTAGAAATATTCCACTTACTCTAGAGTCAAATCTAAGTTATTACAGGTCATTTATTAAAACGAGAAATTCCTTTACTTAACGAATTTATCCACGATAAACCATATCAAACAAAATCACACACGATTTTGGATTGTTTTTCTATTAATCCACAATTAACCTTTTGCCTCACCTTCATGCTGACACGTAAGACCAACTTTACGAGGTACACTTTTTCCGAAGACAATCGCTTCTGTGTTTCCTCCTGCTCTGTTCGTCCCTACTGAACAACGACGAGAGACTGCGGCTTTTTATTTATTTTCCAACACTTTTAAATTCATGTCCTGACATACCAGCAAATGTTGTTTGAAATTTGTCACGAAATGCAATCAGTCCCATATCGTAGGAAGCGATTAAAGGAATCGATACTTCCTCTATCGAAAAATTTGCCTTTGGTTCACCTCAAACCGCTTGCTTGCCTTGGGTATTATAAACGAGTATATTTTTATGCTTGGGCAACCAATTTTTTAAATGAAACCATTTTCTAAGACGAATTTTAATGCTATTACATTTTCATGCATGCAAAATGTCTGAGATATTTGATAAAGATGTAAAAAAATTATTATTCTCTTAACTGTGCATCGCCGGACAGGCTAATTTACATTCAGAATACTTGCACTTATGTACCCAATCAAAGGAAGCATATGCTTGACTATTGATTATTGGTAAAGCCCATTCAATGAATATGTTAGATCTGGAAAATAGTATTACAAATTGAATTTTACTTCATGTCGTTCTGAAGAGAACGACGGATAACGGTTTGTGATATTTTTTGTCGGAAACGTGAAATTATGGCAAAATTATGTGTTGTTTCTTAAAAAATAGTCACTCACGATTCACACTTCTTTATTCAAATGCATGCATGAACGCAATGAAGCACTCTTGCACGATACACCCATACAACATTACTAAGTTAATTGATCTCAGACATTCCATTCGTTCGTTTTCCTTGAAGCAGAGCAACAAGTGAGAAGTGACTACACGTTAAATCACATTTAGCACAATTTACAATGTGCTTTAGGCGCATTTAGCACAACAGAACCGGTTGCAAGAATGAGAGTAAAAGAGATAATTCAATCCGAGAAAACTGCAAGCAAAAATTTGCTTGATTTTTATTAAACAAGGCGAGATAATCTCCGTCTTGATGGTAAAACCACTGCATCCATAAAGGATAATTTTTAATATTTTTTTAAACTCAAGGGACGTCACTGAATGAGAACCTAAGAATGATCGGATCTGAACTCTCACTCGGTGAATGCAAACCAACGTCCATCAATGAGATGTCCTTAAAATGTGCATTAAATGCAAACCTATGCAAACATTTTATTTGCAACGTTAGGTGAGCTTTGATTATCTACCAAAATGAAACTTCAACACTCATTCTTTTTCAAGCGCAGAAATTAACAGGCTTGGAGCGGTGCTTTGCCTTGACAATTTCAGTGGCAATCGCAGCGCGTTCTCAAACTGTGAAAAAAAACGCACCATCTATTTTTCGTCTAGTGTTCGATGAGGGTTGAATTATTCATTTCGTAAGCCCATGGAATAAACATCATTCCGTAAGTTTTCAGTTATTGATTGGGAACTTTCTAACAGATGTTCTTTCAAAAATTGTGGGCTTTTCTTTTTGCTTTATAAAAACTGTGATCAGATAAGCGTCCGAAGTCCGGTTGTGTTGTTAAAATTGCGAGCTTTTCATTATTTGCAGTTTTCTTTCCATATGAACAAAGAGCGCAGCGATTAAACTTTTCATAGTAATTTGATTCGGTTCGACATTCAATCGTGAATAATATTGACATTCTGATTGAACCTTTTTGTTGATTTCAGTTCGACTGGATGGCTGCACAAGTGTTCTCTCAAGTGTTGCAGCGAGCGCAACGGACATGGAAACAAGACATCATCGACTTGCTTCAGCAGCACTGTTGAGTTGAATTTCGACATCGCCTGCCGACCACTCGAAATGCGGCCCTTGTTTTTAGTTGGATTTTTTTCAGCACATCTTCTTTCATTTTTGAGCCGTAGTTTTTTGCTCTCGCGAGATTTCAGTTCAATACTTACAGGGTTTTGAAATGAACTTTATAAGGTGAGAATGAAAGAAATGATTGGAAAATAGAGCGACAAAGATCTATTTTTGAGCTAGGGAAAATTCCCACGAGAGATATATTTTCTGGCATCATTTTGGGTTTTCTATTATAATCAGGAAAGTGGCGCAATTTTTTATCATTAATTTAACTTAGAAAATCATAAATTCTACGTAACTAATTTTAATTTATTCACAGAACGTTCAGTAAGAATGTGTGAAAAACATGAAAGTACGCACATATTTTCTAATATGGGCATTAATATATAAAATTTTATAATAAATAACAGTTGTTGAGGAGGGATTAAGGTCTCTATTACGTTTGTATGCTCATCAAAATAACGATATGAGCGGAATCCATGTATGTTGCATTCAGTTCTTGGAAGTGTCTGCACAGAAAATTTTCTAGTGGTAAAACAGTATTTGATGCATTTATTTAAAGAAATGATGCAGAGTGATGAAAATTTCCATTGACACACGATAGCACAAATTTACGTTCGCCTAGACCTACAGTAAAGACAATCATTAATTAGAAAATGATCCGATTCCAAACACTGTTGGCGCAGCTTAGCAATGTTGTGCTCGTATAATGAGTGACTGCAAATTAGAACTATTTTGATATACTGATTTTAAAAATATCTGTGATCAATTCTTAGCCAAAAATATCAAATAAGCTGAGTAAAAACGTGGAACTAATTCAGGTAATTGAACATAATAAGTGTGTTTACGGCTTTTAACTTTCATACAATTCTCACTGATAACATGTTTACATTGGTTACATGTAACCGAATTAAAAAAACCTCAAATTATTACAATGTGACGAAGAGAATGCGATTCTAAGTCAATGCTCGGAACAATGAATAAAACCGAAGTTTGTAGTTTAACAGGAAAAGATAATAAAATTTATCAATTATCAGTATGGATAAAATAATTGATCAAACTCGTTTTATTCATTTTTTCTCATTCGGCTCTCCCATTTTTATTTAGTAACTACCAGTATATCATTTCTTTCAGTTATTTTTTTCACTTGTGTCTGTTTCTGTTTTTCATTTTTATTACTAGCAGACCGAACAACGTTTGAAAAGTAAGGACTCAAATTTTTCCACCTATGTGGTACAACAAGCCCCACTTTCATTATCTTCTAAACGTATGGACGTTTATGCATGTGAAGGAGTTAAAAGCTCAGCTACAACAAAGTGGGGAGGCTTGTTTTTGAATTTTACTTATATCATTTAATTTTTTTTGCAATCATTGATCTCAAACACTAGCCAACGTTTCGGGGTTATCCATCCTCATAAACAAGGTTACACTTAGAAGGCGTAACAGGTTCATCAAAGTGATGAAGTTCGTAGATGAAAGATTGATCAGTGTTACAAATGAAAGATGATATTACGAAATACACAAAAATTCAGTCAGTAGCCCGAAAATTCCCACGAAGCGTGCAATAACCCCTGCTCAAATTTTATTGCCCTAAGTTTAGTTTTCCTTCTCATCACTAGGAACAGAACTACATTTTCTTCGGTAATTTCTGTCACCTCACCAATGGTAACTCGCCTACCTGCCGTAATTTTCTCTTCAACTTGTGATAGGGGTCCACTGTTTTGTTTTTTTTGTTCACGCAAGTATGACAACTTTTGATATCCTCGAGTCACAAACATTTGCCTTCACAAGATAAAGCTCCTTAACCCGTGTTACTATAGCAGTCGTCGCTTCATTTCAGCCCCATTCTCACACTCCAGCAAAGAAAAGATCACAGCTCATTGTTCCTCTTTGGTGCAAACTGCATGGTGAGGCGCCAACACGCTAAGGATGTTTTCCCAGCGAGCAACTGACGCGATCGTGGTAAAATTCCGTATCTTAGCCCATAAAATAGCCACCACAATATTTATTTACACATTTACTACCTTCAAATTCAATCCCTTTTTTTTGCAAAAATGTACATAATTTTTGAGTTGCCCGCGGGTAATGAAGTCTAACTCCGACTACAAGTAAACGTAGAAATTAGTTTTGTGTTCTTACATACACATTTCCGTTACTTGAGACCTGTCTTGAGCTTGGTTACTGAATCACAGTGGTGAAGTTGATTTAATGTTAGGTGCAAACTTTGTCAGTTGACCCTCGAAAGATTTGGTTTTTCTTCAAACACCTTGCAAAATATTTTTCTTTTGTCACTCTTGCAAGCAAAGCGTTAAGTTTCTCACTATCTGATATTCATTGAAGTCTCCAAGGTAGTCAATACCTTCTGCCCTTTTCTTATTAACGGCTCCCTCGAATATTAAAATTACTCTCTAGATGATATCTCAGGGATACATTGAAATCAGGATTATCCATTTCTTCTACCTACACAGAACATCTTGTAGTTTTTGTAACTTAATGAACCATAAAATATCTAATTTCTTAAAAGCGAACATTACATTGGTTGCTGCCATTCGAATACAGGCTTCTGTAGAGACCGTTGTCGTCCACCAGGATTATACAACCGCTTCAAGATATTTTCCACTTTTGAAGCTTTTTGAGCTGACATCATTACATAATGCTGCAGACGCTGAGCTCTGGGTGTCACAAGGGAGGTTGTTCTCTTATCACCCTTCACACCCTAATTTATTTTACTTTGCCTTGAGTTCTAATCCGACGTTGTCACGTTCCTGTTCCTTCCACTGAAATCCCTATTAGAACTCAACAAGTTTTGGAAGCGGTACCAGCTAATAACATGAAACAAATCGCCGAATGAAATAAGAAAGTTGTTTGCTTATCCCGACAGTGTTTTACTGAGTGTTTACAGAGTGCTCAGTGTTATTTTACTGAGTTGAAACTTGCAAACACTTCGTTTTGTTTGATTATCTCATTAGATTTCTAGCCTTTCTCCCAGTTTTGAATCTAAAACGGAGCACATGAAAATTTTTTAACAGATTCAATCACTTTTTCTCCTGTCTATGAAGCTTTTATGGATTAATACAGTAAAATTATAAGCGACAGTTTTTACACATCCATAATACAGAGTGTTGAGACCTTAAGATTATTCTGGTGACTTTTTGATTTTTTTTCGCTTGTGCTTCGAGTTATCTTCACACCCAACATTTCTTCATTAAACATCTCTAAACTAATTTCAAATCTGGTCATCCAAATGAGAAAAATTTAGAAATTTAGAGTGATCCAAACGATTCTGTGGTGATGCGTTAAAGAATTCAAACTAAAGAATCTAAATTTCATTCCTAAATTTAGCGGTAAAATTAAGATTAATGCTGGTGTTTAACTGAATTGGATATAAATGGCTTTACAATAATAGAAAGGATAATTAGAACAGGTAACCAGAATACGAACATTTCATAGACGGATGAGGTTTATCTTTATAACTACTCCTTTTTATCAAGTTATTAGTTTGTCTTCTTTCTAATCATAATACAAGTACAAAACAAAGCGAAAATGCCACGTTTGAGTTCACCGAAATTGATTACTCCGTGTAATACATTCGGGTGTGTTTGCTTAGAATATTGTCTCTTGTGACGAATTACAGTTATTCACCTGATTTTATTAGGGCATTTTTAGCTGAAATTCGAAACGTGTGTAAAATAAGTAATGTAAAACTAATAGTTAAAATATTTTCCAAATAACCTATCTAATATTAGCTCCCCCTTGTAGTAAAAATTACCTTCGGAACGGCATGAAAAAATATCTTCAATTATTCTTTACGTAAATAACTTGAACAAGTTTCCTCCTGGAAATGTATATATTGTAGGGGGGTGAATCGAAGTTATATTTTCCGTGGCACATTATTGAACAGGTGTAGTCTTTGTTCATAAAATCGATTTATCGACATGAAAATGGGGCAAGGAACAACAGAACTGAACGAAGCAGCATATTGACGACTCCATTATAATAGAGTAAATTATAAAAGCTGGTGCTCCATCCGAGTAGCCCAGTGAGGGCCTGGAGGCGGTATCGAGCAAACGTTTAGTTTATCAGCTGAAGACTGCCTCAACAGCGAGCCACTTATTGATTCTTGCACTCTAGTCGAAACCTGCAACAATGAAGGTAAGCTAGAGCCTTAGAATGTTCGGCGACCCAGGCTTTGATCATATCTTCTTGTAACTTACCTAGATGGTGTTTTAAGAGCAGATTTTTTGTGTTGAACGACTACAGTACAAACTGTAGGAGGAATGAGACTCTTGGTGAAATGATAATTTTTCAACAAGCACTTTTATTCTTTTAAATATCATTTACATTATTTTAAAACTTAACTCAAAATGTATCATGTTTTAATTAGCGAAAAAATTATCAACATTCATTCATTCTCCCAATTCATTTATATAAAGTACATTTAACACCTTATTGCCATTTGAACTGAATAAATATTACGAAACTCCTCGGAACATAATGAAATGCAGAATTACATATACACACGCTCAACGATCGTGCTCCAATTTTCTGTAACAAACGCTTTTTTTCTGCTTTTAAACTACAGCTACGAGTTTCATTTTAGCTGAAGTGGTTCTCGAATGTGAGGGATACAAAATATTGAGTTGGTGTATCAGATTTGAAGAAGTAAAGGCCAAATTCTAAATAAAAAGGGCGTGACATAGCGAGTTGCACAAATCTTTTAAGACGCCAGAAAATCTTTCATTTGTTACTTTTGTACGTTGAGAAATTATTTAAAATTCTGTTTGGTAGAGTATTTGTTTTATAAAGGCATCCACTCCCAAATTGAATTAGAATTTTCCATTACAATTTCACTTATTTGAAATTACGATTCCGTTTTTTTGCAGGTCTGCTTGCTGGTTCTGTGCGTCATCTCGGCGGCCGCTGCGGTGAGTTACCTGGCCGACTTAGTGCCTATAATGCCATTTTTTCATCTCTGCAAACTGTACATTTTGAGTTACTTGCCTGTTGCATCAGGCTGTATTTACATCGTGATGTTCATTCATGCTGCAGGTTTGTGTTGCATGCAGGGTATCGCCACAAATGTACTCACATTTTGACTGCTAAGTACTCATCTATTTAATCTTGATATAGGTGTTTATTGACATAAATACAAGTCTAAGGAATGGAATTAAGAAGTAAATGTTATAAAAGAAAACTTAATTGCTCTTGAAACAGTAAAAAAAGTTTATGAGTGATGGTAAATTTTGGGTGACACCACATTGTGGACGCGGAATTTTCAGTTATGCTTTTCCTATAATAATTTCAGTGATATTTTCCCATATTATCTTATAGATTCAGTGATATGGTTCATCAAACAACCCTTCATTGATTTGCTATTGTATTTTCTTCGAGTACTATACGCATTATATTTTTTTGTGATTGCAGTAAACACGACATTTTATTTCTCACTTCGTGAAATTCGTTGAAATTCTTACGGGACTCAATAACTTCTGTTCTTTTTGTGAAATTTCGTACTCAAAAGTCGTAATTTTCAGCTAACATGGGTCATCGTGTATGAAAGACTAAAAACAGCTTGTCTGCTTAACCAATGAGTTGATCATCTTAGTGACTTTTCCTAGTCGTAGCCAGAGGAAATCTACATTTTTTGATAGAAAAATGTTCTGCATGAAGAAATGTTTTAAGAGTATACAATTCTTACAGCAAGCGAGTGACCGTAGGCTCGTTTAGCTGTGAAATAAATTGTTGAAAGAGTATACAAATAGTCTCATAAACGATGTCTCATGTTAGAAATGAATGGCGTCATGACGCCAACGGGAAATTAGGAAGCGTTTCTTTATAAAATATTTTTAAAATTATTGATGTTTCTTTGAAGCCGCTCTGCCTTACTCATGAGGAACAAACATATCGTACGATGGACTGAGAAATAAAAAAACGCATGAGTCACAAACTGTTTAAAATGAAATTTGTATTTACTAGCTTAAAGCGTTTGTGATATTCTCGTACAACAGTAGAAATGTGCGTGCACTGTGCCTCAAAATAATGCCAATTCATTTTCTTTCAGATGGCGAGCCCCAATAACGGTATGTTACCGCATAGAAGTTTGGTTTGAAGCCCATTAAATCATGAAAAGTAATTTCACGAAAAATTTAACACCAACAAATATCAACTTTTCGTTGGCGATGAGCTACGTTTTGCAGTGCGTTACTTTCAAGTCATTAAGTATCGTGGTAATGTACGCATGTCTGACAGAATAACGCTATCATTGAATTACCTTGTGACTATACGCTGCGTTGGTTGAGAGATAATATGACAGTGTGATGATAGCAAACGCAAACGATAAGACAGACTGATATCGTCTTCATGATTTTCTTGAGCATCAATGCTAGTACATGCTTGTAGATGTTCAAATACGATAATATCATTGTAGATTTAAACGAGTGTCAGTACAGCGTATCTATTGCCATCGATTATTTGCCGGGAGTCACAGCTCTACTTCCGTTAGGAATTTTAAAAAATCAACAGCCAAATTTGAACAAAGCTTTCGCATTTTGAAAAAATTTTCACGTACACTTTACATTTGCTGAGAAAATATTTATAGGTAGTATAATAATTTATTGGTGGCTTACCCAACGAAAAATCCACCTGAGCGTTATATTGTTGCATCATGATTGCAAAAATCACAATACAAAACAAATAGCTACCTTTACCGTATAGGTATGTTGAGACTGGTGATGTATTGTTGTTGTCGCGGTGAATTTCACTTTGTTGTAGACCAAATACAAAATTTTTACTTGTGAGTTGGAAAGAAAGAACATTCCCTTGAAATACAATACGTCTTTTCCATTATCCTAGGAAAATACACGTTAAAACTAAAACATGTATCTGCCGTTAAATAAAATGTTCGGTAAAGGGCGCTATTAAATGATCCAACTTTCCTTTATAATTTTTGTTTTCAAATCAGCCAAAAAAG
Organism: Platorchestia sp. MABIK; assembly: GCA_014220935.1. Lineage (NCBI taxonomy): Eukaryota > Metazoa > Arthropoda > Malacostraca > Amphipoda > Talitridae > Platorchestia > Platorchestia sp. MABIK. The sequence continues at coordinate 314,590 of JACJUY010000012.1, read as the reverse complement.
CATCCCAGCTGAGTTATTTTCCAGAAAAATACAAAAAAGTTGATTAATGTTTGACTTTATTTATTTCGAATTTAACGATTTTCAAGGCTGTTCTATTTTACATGTCAGAAGTAGCAACGTGTTCAAAGAAATACTTAATCAAACGCGATGGTGATAAAGGCAACCAATTCTAACTGACGTTTGTCGGTTCAAAGCAATCTAGAATCATAGAGCTGTACAATCTATGGCTCTTGAATGTCGTGTGATTTGCGACGTTCTAAAATAAAACTCCTAAATGACGAAAGTTCTACTACGCTCCAAACTAAAGTTCGTAAAAGACGTGCAACAGACAAATTAATTACCAGCTCTTTAATGAACTACGTTTTACTTCGTTTTAAACTAAATGTCTTAAATGATGTACAACAGACCAATCAGTCACCATCACCTGCTAGTATTATGAATTGGAGCAATGGGAGTGCTTCCGTCCATAAAGCCTACAAAACCAGTTGGTCATTGTTCCATTGTTAGTAACAACTTATTAAAATTTTTTTCATCTTCCACATTCTTAAAGGGTTGCTTGGACTTTAGTTGAATGTTTACACTGCATTATTATTTCACTATATGAGGTGGTTATCATTGCACAAAGTCAACAAGAAACTAAATAGTGCAATATCTTTCAATCACATCTACGTTTGCTGCAGCGCCTGAATACCTACAGTCACGAAAAGTGCAGGTGAAAATTTTGAACAGGGAAATTGCAGTATTCGCATACTGTTTGAATTTGTGAGGAAAAGATTGAAATTTTATTTAAAATCTAAATTGAACCCTGTTCTTCATTTTTTTCTGTTCACGATAATATGAGGTCTAAATTTTAAAATATCAATGAGTGGACTGAAAATCAGTTGGTAAAACGAGACCATGAGAAACACGGCTTAAATTTTCAAGCATTGTATTTAATGAAAACCAAATCATCTTAAATAATCTGAGCCTGTTAATGAAAACTCACATATTCTCCTCTGTAAACAACAGAAGTGTGCCAGATAATGAAGGAAACTTTCATGAAGAAAATCCAGACTCGAGTTGCGCGAGACTTCGTGCCGCTGAGCTCCGTGAAGAAGAGCAGCTTCCACTCGTGCGACATCAACAGCAACAGGGAGCTCGAGGGAGCAGAGTTCGCGGGTTGCCTGCACCCTCTCGTCACGGAGAGCTCCAAGCTGGGCGAAGATGCCCTAAGGCTGAGGTGAGTCACTGTTAAAAGCCACTCCCTTCTCTCCTTGAGACTCATTTCTCCAAAAACTGTTGATCAAAAACATGATTCAGAGGATCATAAAGTTGAATTTTTGTTCTTCTAAGTGAGAATTCAAGCTTAATATGCACGTAAACGTGGGACAGTGTTCCAATCACTGTGAAGAAAGAACGGGAATTTGGAATAGTTTTGAAGCATCAAATTTATCTTGATTTAGAGAATAACTGATGCATTTGTGAGTTGTCTAACGCTGCACTAGATTTTATTTCGCTCGAATTTTATAGGCTACAATGTTACAAAAACTTAAAAGCTTCACTGCATGCTCAGAATTGTAGCGATAGTTCCAATAAACTGTTTTCTATTGGAGTTAGTTAACATGTTTTTAAAATTTTAAGCAAATGTCTTGAGGTTGTGCTAGCAGATTTAACTTGTCTCTTGCTTTTCAGACTCGAATGCTTCCGCAAGTTCCAGAGACAAGCGGATAAAAATGACGATGGTGTGGTCACGAAAGAGGAGTTCGATAACTGGACGAAGCTTGGCTTCTTCGACATGGTGCTCGAAGCCAGCGAACAGGCTAACATCATTGACAACACGATTACTGACGTCGATGTCATTATTGACGACACTCCAGCAAGTTCAAGGCAGGTTAAGGATGTTGCTAAAATCATCAAGGCTTTAATAAAGGGCGACACTGGTTTGGCACTCGTGCGAGTGTATGGATTGGTCTCTGGCACTGACGTGAGTGGTTTTGATCCTCTCCTAATTCAGTCGGTGTCGAACGTTTTGAATGCTTTATCTGCCGGCGACATTCCCTCAGCGATTGGCAATGTGTTCAACGTTGTCGCTGGTGTCATCCTCAGTACCAACGATCAAATTTCGGTGGCCCAAGCTACCATCAACTCCGTGGGACTTGTGTTGACGGCTATAATTAACAATGATGAAAATCTCAGCAAAATCGTCGGTGCTGCATATTTGGCTGTTCTTCTTGACCTCACTGAAGTCTCTAGGGATACTGCACTCGCACTCACCCTAATTGTCGAACAGTTGGTCGCCGGCACCTTCGATGCCACGTTGACTGATGGGCTCATTGCTACTCTGTCTCGAGGTCTTGCTGAGATCGTAGGGGTTAGTGATTTGGCTCGCGACTCCCTCATTGCTCTCATTCAAGGCATCAGAGATAACAATCAAGAACTGATCCTTGCGAACGTGATCGTTGTCATTTCCTCAATTGTTGGAGTGGCGACTGGTGTGGGTGATGTGGCGGGAACATCTCTCGCTCTCATTATCCAGTCCCTCGTTGAAAGCGACAGAACCGCAGCCGCTCTTCACACGGCCACTCTGTACAACGCGCTCACCGGCGGAGGAAGCTGCTCCGAAAAGTTTTCGATCTTCGGATAAAATTGCAATAAGCCTCACCGAAATTTGATGATTCAGAATGTATGCTTGCAAATATTTCCTATCAAAATTCAGGGCTTTCTGAATCGAACTCATAAAAATGACAAAAATTTAAACCTCGTTAATGAATGTTTGTTTCCGCATTTGTAGTGATAAGGGTGAGTTTACGAGAAGGTGCAATGTTACTGAAAAAATATACGTTGTTGTTGGTGATGGCTTCGTTGACATTACGATAGCATAGCTACAAAGAATTGACAAACCAATCACTGCCGTTTTAAACTTTCAAATGACTTCATGTGTCAAAGTAATAGAAGTCTGCAATAATAGTAATTATTTAATGCCAATCAGTTCCTTAAATTTTAAGGAAAATAGGGCAGGATGTGATAAGACTAAATAATTGCAATATCAAAAATTTTGTCTCTTTTCAGTGATATGATCTCACATTGGAGATTATATTTCAGCATTACCCTTAGGGGTTATTTCACAGCATCACCCTTAAAGGTTATGTCATAGCATTGCTCCTACGGGTTATATCACAGCAATACACTTACGGGTTATATCACAGCATTACCCTCAGGGGCTATATCCCAGCATTCGCCTCAGGGGCTATATCCCAGCATTACCCTCAGGGGCTCTATCCCAGCATTACCCTCAGGGGTTATGTCACAGCATTACTCTAAGTTCCTCTCTCTGGAAAATTTAGTGGTGTGATGATGAAAACTTGATACACAAAATTTCTTTGTGCTACTCGTGCAAATAAAAAGCCTGAAAAGGAATCTCATTGAGTGTCTATAACCTTTGAACTTACGGAAAAATGAAACTGATCGAATACACTTCTAATTGAAGTTTTTAATTAAAGAGTATTTACCAATAAAACAAAGTGTAGGAGCATCTGAGGGTAATTACTGCCAATCAGTTGTTTTTCCCTTGATAAAAAGTTTTCTTACATTGGTTCAAGAAACTCATGCGTGAGAAAAATAGAAATGTTTCTTAACTCGTAACACTTGTCGGCAGCGCACCAGCGTGCACAAGTCGATAACAAAATCGATTCCTATCGCTCTTAACTGATGCTTTATTTTTTAGCTCCAGTCACAGATTCAAAAAATATTTCTCAGACCCCACAGAAATTTGGGACTTATTCTCGGTTCATTGCAAATTTCGGATCATGAAGAAAGGCTGTACTAAATAGCGCAGTGTCTGACTCGGCCTGAGTAGAAGGGAAATAAATTTGTTCGCATCCAGCGTGCAGCAACTCGGCTTCAAAATGACGAGTGCTACGGTGATTTAAATCCATAATCATTCCGAATTCATGAAAAATGAAGAAACGGCGACTGGTTATTGAAAGACTTCGTACCCAGAAATGTGCATTTGCGTGGGAGATGTGAACTATGAAAAAAATGATTTGCAACTAAACAGCAAACAGGCATTGGGAGAAAACAAACAGGCTCATCGTTGAGAATGTGGATACTGAACGTCGTTTTAGCCACGTTTTCTGGCCATTTTCGGCACAAAAATATATTAGCTTGATTCTTCACAATTACATATGACGAAATAATAACAGTTCCTGATTTGAATAACGCACTTTATTGCAGCAGATTCTTCATTTACTGCAGAAGATTCTTCATGAATCTTCAACTAATTAATTATTTAGCAGCCTATACTGGCAAAGAATTTGACAGTTGCACAGTTTGGAGGAATACTTAGAACTCGTATTGTAATGCTGAAAACATATCAGGAAACAAACCGAGTGACGAAAGAATAAACAAACTAGCCTACAATGGAAGTAAAATCACAGCACTGGCTGTAAAAAAGTGATAGCTAGGTCTAAAAACGAAACACTTTCAGTAAGTGTAAAGAAAGAAATGTCAGGTCGTTCATATTTCTCATTCATTCGACCGCATAGAATTTGAAAAAAAATTTACGTCCCTCGGGGATCTGCACTCAGGGGCATGAAGCATGGAACAAACTCTTTTGAATGGCGTCCAATGGTGTTGAAATGATAAAAAAAAACCTGCCATCAATCCGTGCGTTGACGGCAAATATTTTTAGTGTTTTTTCAAATTTTAATGATTTGAATGTACAACAAGAACAAACCAATATCAGTGATCGAATTTCAATATTTTGAAAACTTTTTCATTTGCTGCGTTGAAATTTTCATTGATTATAATTTATCGGCAATAATCGTTTTCTTGAAGCCTTTTTCGTGGAAGATCGACGAGAAATTTTTATCCAGACTCTTTAGGAGAGCACTTGCACTCGAGCACTTGAAGGCCTTGGCTTTCTTTGAAGTGCCAATTTGAAAAGACTCACATTAATTGTGAATGCAAGAATTATCCAATAAATAGGGAATACAATTTCTCTACTCCAGATCTTTTCAATGAAAAATGACGCTCTTTTCATTAATTTTACTTGCTCGGGAAAAGGTACCGCCGTTCCCTCATTGACTTAATTTTGGGATCTATGAACCAGTCCTATGAATCAAAGTGTCTTACGGCTTCTATTTTTCATCTTCCTGCTCTTAATTTCGGCATCGCTGTGCTGCTTCATGAACAGAGGGTAGCAACAATGCAAACAAAGCCAAGAAAACAACCGGGATATATATATATTTTACTATGAAAACAGGCTGAAAACATAAAACTTAATAATTTTCTTATCCATGCAACAAACTGACAGACCCATCAAGATGCAAAAAATTTTCATTCAGCATCTGACGTGTGAAAGGCGTGATTGCAAAACGGTTGTGCTAAATTTGATAAAGGAATGATCTATTCAGTGCTATAGCAACACGAACTGCATTCTAAACAAGCTGTCCGAGACATCAATTTCCCGACAACACATAACCTGACGCTTTTCAGTAGACTGATGTTCAATTTTCATCCAAGGAGCCACTGAATGAAACTACTGACAGATCGCTGTGTGCTTGTGGTGGAGGACGGTGTCGTGGCCACTGTAGAGGGCGTAGCAGCAGCAGTGGCGACTGCCACAGTCCCTGAACGTTGTCCCGTGGCGATGCCAATCACAACCGTGATCTGGGAGGCCGCAGCTTCTCGGTTTCCTGTTCTCAAAGAATTCAGTGCGGCTGATAGTAAAATTTTGAGCTCGGCGCTCATTGTTGAACTTGAGGTACTTGAGGTGATTAAGAACTCTAGTTGATTAATCGAAAGCATCACTTCGCCGCTTGAAATTGATACCAACAGCGATCTCAAAATGCTGACAGTCTGGCTGCTTATGCTGTTAGCTCCGTTATTGATGCGAGTGAGAATCGAGTATATCTGAGTCATTGCTGATGCTATGTTGTTTTGGTTGAGCAGCTGAATGACAGATTGGATAGCCGTTTTTGTTTCACTATTCAAAGTAGTGTCGGACAAAAGAGCAGTCAAAAGAGGTCTCGCTGTGAACGAATCTCCAGCTCCAAGCGCCTGAAGAGCATTAGCAAGAGCCTCTGAGGCGCTCGTAGTCACTCCACCGCCTGTAGCGCCATTGCTCAACAAGAGAGCGTTGAGCTGCGCAAGTGCCTCAGCTGTGCTTTGACTGCTCGAAGCCAGCAAAGCTGAGATGGATGTCAATAATGTTCGAGTTTCCGCTCCCAGGGAGCCGCCCCCGTTGTCACCGTTGAGAATAGCGGTTATTACACGCAGAGCTAATTCAACATTGCCAGTATTTATGTATTGTACTGCCTGGGTCAAAGCAGTGAGGGTTTCACTGCTGATAGTTTCTTCTTCGGTGCTGGATGAAAGAATCAAATTTAATTGTGTAATAGCGGTGTCGAAATTCCCCGTGTTCAGTTCAGTAATGACACCCATGATAGCAGTCCTGACTTCACTGCTCAGCGCCTCTTCAGTGGAAGTAATCATCAGAATATTCAATCGAGAAATCGCTGTTCCAATTTTTCCTTCATTGAGCAACTCCAAAACTGCAGTCAGAACTGTTCTGGTTTCTGCGGTAATGGAGACTACCCCGCCCCCGCTTCCAGAGCCTCCTCCGGTTCCACCGCTACCTCCACTTCCTCCGCTACCTCCACTTCCACCGCTACCTCCACTACCGCTACCTCCACTACCGCCACTTCCACTACTGCCACTTCCACTACCGCTCGTGATTAAACCGTATAATTTGATGATTTCAGCTATGGCAACTGCTGGGTTCCCTTCAACTACGGCTTGAACAACTGCAGTTATAGTTGCTGCAAACTGATCCCCATCTGTAATGGTCAAATCAATATTAAAAATCTGACTCAAAACCTGGAAAATTCCTAGGATTGTTTGGGTATTATTACCATCTCTGATTGAGTCTAGAAGAGATTCGAGAGAGGCTTTAATATCGTCATCTAAATTAAGAATATTACCCACGATTTGGATGAGGGTCACGTACAATTCATTTGATATTTGAAGGCCGTTGTCCCCGATGACAGAGCTAATTACGTTAGCAACGTTTAAAGCTATGTCGTAACTGAGGAATGTGAAGTCAGCTATGACCCCAGCAACGCTCTCGGCAATAAGTACTCTGATAGTGCCGATCGGACTTCCCTCAATCACTCTCTGGAGAAGAGTGGCTACTGATTTTACGGTCCTGGTACTCAATCCAATGAGTCCGGCTTCGGCTTCATCTGTTGTTTCAGACAAAATTGCGTAGAGATTTCCAATAGCTTCAGGGATGTTTTCTTCGTTCAAGGATTGTAAGACTGCTGCTAGAACTTCACCTATATTATCAGCGATATTGGAACTCGATAAAATTGCGTAAACTTGAGCGATGGCCCCGGGAATATTTCCCTCGCTCAATGCCCGTAAGACAGATACAAGTTGAGGTATGAGCGCTGAAGCGTCGATTTGACGCTGAAGCGTCAAACTCGTCACATCGCTGCCTTGTTTAGCCCGTTGAGAAATCCTATCGGAAGTTTTTCCAGCGGCCCAATTCTTGAACTCTCTTTGGTCCAGTCTCAGATCTCCGTCCGAGTCAGCCTCTCGCATGAAGGAGTGGAAGCACATCAGTCTGCACAATCGAGCAGCCCTTTGTAACTTCCACAATATGTATGAAAGAATCATGAATTTAAGAATTATTTCGACATTTTCCAACGGGAAAAGACTCTTTTAAAAGCTAGCTATAAATCTAGTAATATAAAATTTTATCAACGAAAGAGTCTACAGTTTTTTACTTCTTCTAAAGCGTCTACTTTATTCGGTTAAAAATATCACGGGATTTAATTGTGCTAAAAAATTTCAATTGTCCTTTGAAAATTGATCTTCATCATCATTTAAATATCGGGTTATAGTTTGTTTTGAATCACATAAAAATTCCATCAACCATTCATATTTTCCTGAAAGAAATTAAATTCAGAACACTTATAGGTATTTCAAATGCTTTCAAGTGTGATTCCAGAAAACCGTATCTACTTAGATTTCTCTGGAATCATTTGAACGTTTACGACTAGATTTTATAATGTTAAATCTACCTCATCTTCAACTCTTCGTAGTCGATCTTGCGTTTTCGCGGCAGGAGTCGGTGGAGGCATGTCGAGAACTCAGCCACTCCAAGCGCCGAGTCAACGTCCATGTCACATGCAGCCGCTAGGCTGCTGCTTGTAGATCGTAGCTCGAGTCTCCTCACTTGAGAATCCAAACTGGAGCGGAGATGGCGTTCCATTGACTGGCATGATTCTGAAATGAAATGATATGGTTGGAATGATGGTTGAACGTGCCTTATAACTTGTCTCTTATGTCAACATAAACTAGGTGTAGTTTCGAAGAAAGTACGTCTGAATGTGCTCATTAAGAGGTGTCGGAGTTGTACAAACGATCGTGATTAAGTTGCCTCTGTAACGTTGTCTTCCAGTATATTACCATTCCTACTAATGCAGCTATTGCTCGTGTCGGAGGGACAGCATGGCGTTTGTTTTTAATCTGATTAGACTCTTGAGCATGAATATTTTTACTTTCTGTGAAAAAGTTTTCAAGAGAATTAGGACTGTATTTCTGAAATCTGTACAGTGATTAACCAAATACTGATGTACCTCGAACACATTTTTAACATAGAAACATGTCTTTAATTACTAATCTTTGATATTAATATGTCAAAAACTGAAATCAACGAGCCATGAATGAAGTTGTTACCTCTTTGCAAGGGATTTAAATCTATACCTACGGAAAAATTTTTCTTGTAGCAACCAATATTCATAACTGCTGCTTAGAAAAGCACATATGTGGCAATAACTAGAAACAAATTTTTTACTTTAACATGAGTGTGATAAATTATTGAGTTTGAGCGAAATTTTTCAACAGCACTGATCACTGGGTGAAGAAGGTGAGTAAAATAAGTAACGAGACCCCATCACTGCGTACAACTGACACAAATAGACAGGCGGCACTTGTATAGAAAGCAGGTGGACAAGCGTGAGGTTAAACATGTCAGAGTCAGTTGAATGTTCATATAACTTATTTTATGAAACAATGCCCTCAAAACCATTCTAAGAATGAGTGACGTTAATTTTAATTAAGCAACAATGTGCTTTGCTACGGACTTAGGCACAGCGCAACAGAAACTATTTAAGAACTACAGCAGGTCTCCGGCAACTGATATGACACGAGCACAAGTCTTTCAGCCGTTCAAGACATTTCCAGTCATGTCGACAGAATCGATTGAAGATGAAACACGCAGTTGAAGGCCCTCATCTTCAAGAGGCGATGAAAACGGATGATTATGCATGATCGCGGGAAGAATTGAATTTGACTCCCACCATTTTTTACGCGAGTTTTGGCAAATGAAATAGGCTGAAAAAATCCCCACAAATCCCTTTGACACATGGAAATCGTAAAAGAGAAATTTTTGGCAAACCAAAAAGTTCCTCTGATCTTTCAGACGCCAAATTTTACTGCCTTGAGTAGTTGGGAATTTTTCATCTTCCCAAAAGACGGTGCTGAGAAACACTCGAGAAATTCAAAATTGTTACCAACCAGGAGAATGCTGTGCCAGTATCTTAGTTTCAATGATGCTATGATTAAAAGAATAACCTTCATTACTGCGGGGCTATCCAACGGTGTATTTCCGAAGCTCATAAAATTGAGTGGCAATTTTATTGGAATAAAACATTGAACACAGACTCATTTAAACTACACATCTCATATTTTACATTTTCGTGAATGCAGTGCAGCAGAATTTGTGGGAGTTTTTTAGTGTCTCAGTCATATTTTTTATTCGTAAATAAGGGAGCAACTACTATCTCAAATAATGAAAATGAAAATAGAAAATCAAATACCCTAGTTACTTCGAATTTGTTTAATTGAAAACTGAAGAATTTTTATTTGAGGAGTATAACTTACGGGTGCTGAAAAAAAATTGGGAAAAAATGTAGCCTGCCATTTTCACGCGGAACAAATACTGAAAAGTAATCATACGGTGACAACATTTACCTAATTTTCAACTCCCGTTAGCACGCCGAAAAAAGTATCTCGAGAGACACAGTATTTATATCGATACCTCAGAATTTGTTTCGAGTTTCAACAAAAGTGTAGAGTATGTTAAGAAAATAGCTCACAAATTTCAGTATCAGACCAACTCACCTGGCGAGGGCAGCCCCACCTGCGGAACACAAGGAAAGAAGTTAGTAGCGTCAGCGACATTTGCATTAACTAAAAATCTGTCATCATTTAGTTTGTAAACCAAAGCTCAATGGTTATCATCGCGAATAATATCAGAATTATTTCAAAATGATTCTGTACCGTGTGTTTCTCACAAAAGATAGCACACAAATGAAGCATAATTTGTAAGTAATAGAGATACACATCACTGACACAACTGCCCACGCACCGTCACTGCAATGGCGGTGCCCAATAACAACAGCAGCACCTGGAAAGATGTAGGTTTTTTTATCACTGTACAATTACTCTGAAAATTTTTGAATGGAATTATATATGAAAATGACACGTTAAATCAATGTATGAAAATTTATTCATTCAGAGAAAAACGTAGAGATCGAAAACTTTTCAAATTTGTTTGAACTCATTTTGTAGCCTTCTCTTACATCGAACAATCTTTTACAGTATTTGTTCCATTAATTTTTGTTTAAAATAGCAAAGTTAAATTACACAGCAGTAGTCATTACCGAAACATCAAAAACTGTACGGACTGCATTAAGCGGTATAAAACGACAGTATTTTGAGCGTCAAGCCTCATTTTAACAATGCACTAAGTATTGGTTCACTCTCTGTACGATGAGTGAAATTGTAAGCTGATAAAATGCAAGTCAAATTACGCTTCTAAATAACTAGCATCTTTGAATAAATGTTGCCAAGTTACAAATTACCTTGAAAATCGTAACAGGAGACTACAGTTCATGAAACGAAACAAAAATCGTTTAGGCTGATAAAGAGCCTGGAAGAATCTAAAAAACTCTTCGAACTAAAATTCAGTGAAACGTCAATTACGTCGATTTTTTAAAGAAAATCCGATGCCACAGCCAAATTCAAATCACAGTTTGTAATGGGCGTTTTGGACGTTCACTTACCTTCATTTTGATTAAAAAAAATTGCAACACAACTGGCGCAGAAAAACACGTTGAAGTCAAACCACAGGTTTTTGTGAGCGATTGGGGGTTTCAGTGTATTGCCCTGTGATCAGCAATTGACTAGAGAGAGAAAGAGCCTTCACGGTATCGAGGCCTGACTAGACCAGCAGATTTATACACACGTGTTGAAGTACAAGTGTACAGAGATGAATTTCAACTTCCGCTTACCTTGCGTGTTGAGGATCGGGGCTCTTATTGGACGACGGCAAGGTCACGTGTCATCGTTCAAACTTTGTGGTCGAATCATGATTCTCGTCAACAAAGAAATCATCTCTGATTGGTTACTCGCATGGCCAGGGTGACCCTTCAATTCTGATTCGTCCCTGCTGTGTTTTCAACAATCCTGTCTTACACGAAAAATGAAACCCAATTTTGTAACGAAAAATATTTCTATAGCCTCGGGATAGAGATAATTATCCCATCATTTTGTCTATTTGAGGTATTTCACGTGTAAAATACTTGTTCGAATTTCTACAACCAAAAAACTAAAGGCTCTCAGTCTAGAGTTTCGCGTGACGCTTTATCAAAATCTCCCATCACGCCCCGGCAGCACAGGTGGCTGGTCCAGAGTTTGTTTTATTCTCATACGCGGCGAAGGTCCCTCGTGTAGTCGGAAAAAAATGCAATAATATAAGTCACGGAAAGGAGTTCGAAAATGTCATTGATCTTGCCAACCATTTGCTTATAATTGTGTTCTCAAATATTCCTAAGACGTAAAGATAGTTTTTTTCAATGTAATTTTTCATTTTTACCAGCGATCCCATGTAGTATAGTGAATTGACCCCATATACTAGTAGTATAGTGAAATACAATGTTTCAAAAGATAAATGATATACACAGCAGATTGAGGAAACAACCCAAATCAGATTGATGATTTCTGTATTTTAAGAATGAAATTGTTTTACATTTTTTAGTTTGATGAAACACAAAAGACTTTCAACCATAATTGTTTCGGTGTGTAAAGTGCGTTCTAGGTTGTTATTCAGTTTTACACGACGGGGCGTCTTTAAATCATCTTAAAACATTGATTATATTCCTTGTGCGTGCAAAAATTTCCTTAATGTAACTGTTGGTAACATCCAAGGATGGTCGTGTTTTAATCTCCTTAATGTTACTGTTGGTAGCATCCAAGGATGGTCGTGTTTTAATCTCCTTAATGTAACTGTTGGTAACATCCAAGGATGGTCGAGTTTTCAAACATCGTTCCAGGTTTAAACTAAAGTCTAAAAACCCTGAAAAAAAACCAGCTAGCTGTCTTAACTAACGTTAGATTTTCATTTTATTCAATTAAAAACTGCCAAAGCAATTTGACTTTAAATCAGAATTAATTTCATCCTACCATCATATTTTATCTGATAACTGAGCTGCTTCTGACTTTAGAGTTCACGTGGGCATTTACGCGAGTCATTTCATGTAAAAAGAAAAGGTTTTCTCCCACTTGCCGTATACATCGCCTATCTCAAACAGTGTTCGATTATACATGGGACATAAAGTTAAAGTCAAATCCCCAAAAAACTGATACAGCAAAGGAAAATAATAATTGTTCTTTAAATATTTTCTTATTCCTGAATCCTAGTCCATTCAAAGGGAAAAAACACTATCGGAGGGAGTTGAAAAATTCATTTTTATTTTCATTTTGAAATTATTGCGAGACGCATGAAAAATGAATAAACTAATTTTAAAAATCTAAAACTAATTCTAAAACTTTAAATATTTCAATGTAGATTCAATGCCATTTTCCAATAACAGACGAAGCACAGATTCAAGATTTAATTGTAAGCTTCAGGAAAACATTTAGGTTGCTCTGGAAACAATCCAACACGCTTAGAACTTTGAATATTCCAACAAAGCTATACGCATGTGAGGTTTATGTCAAGGTTCTAACCTGTAAATTAGATCAGATATATCATGACTTATCTTGCCATGGTCGTCCCAAATTCTGAACAACGTCACTCTTTATTATTCAAAGGCTTACATGTGATGGAAACTCAGACAAAATAATAAAGTCTAAATTCGTCGAGGCAGATTTGGCACAATAACTCATTTTCTTTTACATTTCGTACTACGTGTGTAATGAGCTTAAGAATTCTTATACAGCATGAAACCTCCAAATGAAAAGCGAAATGTAATAAAGAATGACATATTTTGATATTTAACTTGGTTTGCTTATTGTTCATTTATTTCTACACATATGTCCACATTTTCTCAAAAAATTAGCAGGAAGTACATTTTCCCTGAAGAGTTAATGGGAAGTTCACTGAACGCACTTTTTTCTTATTATAGTTAACGAAAATTTCAAAATGTAGTGGTGACTCTCAGTTAAGTAAGAGCGATAAAAAACTACAAGAAAAGCAATCCATTAGTACTTAAACCACGTTCACTAAAATATTACATCGTCCATTGAGGCAATTATCAATGTTAACAACCATAAGCATTATCACCATACATGCCTACAAGCCTAAGCCCATTATCACAGGAACCAGCTGTGCCATGACGCATATGTTGTTTCCAAATGCCCGCACGGTATAAGCTACGACGATGTTCAAACTTTAGGCTCCATACTGCGTATTTACCACAAAAACCTGCCAATCAACTGTTTTTTGAGGGCTCTCAAGTCAGCAATACGAGGGCATGTTCTCATGTATTGAATTGATGCTTCGGAGGGGGATAAAAAGATTCATTTTCGAGGAGTGTGTTTCCGTTACAGTTAAAATTGACTTTCTCAGGAAAGAATGCCTTTGCTAACAGCACCGTTCAGATGGTCGTCAACTGGAAAATAAGTTGGTGCACTCGCATTGCATAAAAAATTGCAACTTTTATGGCAAGTTTAAAAAGTAAAACTGCTCTTTACATGTTTCTAGAAATCATCAACATAAATAAACCATTTATAGTTAAATTATAAATTTATATTTATGACATTTTCATTCTGTTTATGCAAAACGTCCGCGGTGCTTTCAATTTTGAGTTTGGGCAAAAAATATTTATTTGAATCGTTCTAGAAAAAGTAAAATGAGAAAGGAATTTGGGAATTTTTTGTTATTTCGCTATAACCTTGGAGCTCACTTGCACTTATGAATGGTGTTAAGAAAAGGATACGTTTTCTTTTTTCCAGACTTTTTGGCAACAAGCTGGGTGTAACCCCAAGAAATACATGGCACTTAACTGTTAGTTCGATCAACCACCCACTTTTTTAGAAAGTGTGTTTCAAAAAAGTGTATACCTTACTTTTAAATGCTATAAAATCGCAAATCGGGAACAGATTTTTACATGCATGGGGCAGAAATTAATTTTCTATTATAACTCAGTTAAACCTTTCTAATTGAAGAATAATTTGCAAGGATTTTAAATTGATTTTGTTGATTTAGTATGGATAAAAGTTCAAATCTTCTCGAAGGTTGGACAGGACGTATTTCAATTTTTGCTTCGGCATGAACATCCCTGACTGTCTTGAATCATCGTGGAAATCAAAATAACATTTTCTTGAATCCTTCAGTTCGTTTCATCCACTTTTAACCTTTTCAAATTGACCCTAGTTCTTTCATTATTAAATTTGAGTGCATTGTGATGCGTGGTTAGTTTAGTTTAGTTTAGGGGTCGACAAACTTTTTTACCCGTCGACCCCTTCATACGATATTTGTATTTACATCAACCCCCTCCATGCACACACACACATACAAATGGGCTTTAGTTGGAGATGATCAGCCAGGAGATGCTTCTGAAAATAACTGGGACACTCACTGGCAGCTTCCGGTCCGAGTCTAATTATTCACGATAAAATTCGCTGCTCTTTTGTTAGTTGCATCTTAAAAGGATTGGAATAATTTTTTTAGAGACTACACAGCAGATTACTTTGCATTTCACACGATATCTGTATCATTTTTACAGCTAAGGATGTGATAAGAATTAATTTCTGCATCGAATGAGACTAAGTATGCTAAAATCGATTCACTATTTTAATTTTTCACCATTTAAAAGTGAGGTAGATATTGTATGGAATCCTCCAGTACTGTCGAAATACTAGTCACTCGAATGTAAAACCGAAATGGAGCATGTCATAACCTGATAACCGGCCTTCTTTCTGACATAGTCTAACTACTTCTTTTGTATTTGGATGGCTAAATGCAGATTTCAAGTTTGAGATCATTTAACCATCACTCCTGTTTTTAGACAATGAAATGTAGATTCCATTATCTGCAGTTTGTGTGCTGATGGTATAAATTTGTTAGCAAAAAGATGCTGCCAAGAACGATGCTAACTTTCAACCACTCATGACTTAACAATGAACATTTAAATTAGCGTTAATTCATGCCACTTATTTTTCTTCTTCTCTTTTCCTTTCTTATTTACGATTGCGGTTACTTTAAATTGATACTGACGATAAAATTCCGTTGAAAATATTTCCAGTTCGAATCCTTCATTTGCTTTGAATTTCCGGTCAAATTTTTCAAATTGATTTGCTAAAACTTGATTTCCCTTGTCATGAATATAATGTTGTAGAGCCAAAAAAGTGAAAAGTTATCTTCTAAATGAACCTCTTTTTCAATGTTCTCATTGAAAACAATTTCCTTATCACTGGACACCTGCGCGCAGGAGGTCTGGACTATCGTGGTCTACATGCGTAGACTCGTCCCCGCTGTGGAGCAAACGAACTGAAGGCAACCCAAGAGTTTTCCCGCGTCATTTTTTTTCGAACCTCAAATTACACAGATAAAAGGTAGCCCAGCTTACTCAAGTGGAACCAAGTAATGAAGAACAGGGACTAATTTTAACGGTATTAAGTTGAGGTTTACATAAAATGACGTTGAATGCGATATCGACAATGTCCTGACACTTTTATCACGAGGTTTTAAGCTCACGCTTCATGAAAATAACCATTGGCTCTATCTCCTGGTGTTGGCAATTTTTCAGGATTGCATTGAGGTTATTTGTGGCTCGTTTTCACTGCATTCTGGAAATCAAGCGTTGATAATATTTTATGTTCAAACTCCTATCCTACTAGATGCTTGATCACCATCTTAAAAAACTTGACTAATTGATCGATTCGATCAACAAAGTTTTTCTCGAAACTTTCAACTAATTTATAAATTCACATTTCTGAACCATTTTCCAGGATGCTATTTTTCTAGACAATTAATTGTGAGGATAGAAGAAAATATACGCTAATAATTGCTCGTATATTTTTTGACGTTTTATAATTGCTTCAATCAAAAATATTTCACTAAGTATAAGTAGTGCATCAGAAATGAAAGGTGCAAAGATGAAAATACATTCTAAGCAAATGATTTTCGTTGTCTTCATTCGCTCATTTTTTCTTTAATAAGAAATTTTGCGTCAACACTAGTGTATGAAATACCTTCTGTCAACGTGAGAGAATGAAAACTCTAGTGTCAACATTATTTGAAATTGAAAATGTACATGTAGAATTGAAAACTTTTTAGACAGAAAGGCATAGCACAAAACTTGGTATTGTATTCAGCATTCACTTGCTTATTAATGACAAAGTAACATTTCACCTAAACTCTTTGTAACAAGACAAAACATAACAAAAACAGAAAACAAAAAGTGCATTTGATGAATGAGATTTGCAATTATTTTCGCTGTCCAATATCATTTAGCGCAAAGTTTACCAATTTAAGTTATGAATAGAAGCGTAGTCGTATATTTGACACTATCATTAATTACGGTTATTTTATTCAAACTGTTCAGAGAGTTTTCCATGACGTGTTTTTAAGTAATAAATTAAGCAAAATGAGCTTTTCAATTTTTCCAGCTAGTGAATTCACACTGCGCAAGACAAACACAGAAATTATAAGCCTTAATAGGCCTAAAAAAACATCGGCTTTCAATTTGTTTTACATGACACAATTCCAATACACGGTCGCAACAGCTGGAAATCTACATTCATGCACGCACTTGAGTCATTGAAGAGTAGCCGATGTGAAAATCCGTTCCGATTTTAAAAGTTGACAATTATACCAGCAGCAGAGAAAACAAGGTTCAGCAGAATGAGGGCCCCGGCAGAGTTGCTTGCCTGCAAGGCTATCACAATAGCAGAGAGCAAGTTCCTCACGCTCACAGTCAGGCTGTCGCCACCACTGTCGCCATTGAGAATGGCGTTCACCTGAGCGATGGCCACTTGGTAGTTTCCTGCGTTCACTGACTGGACGATGACCAACAAAGCAGCAACCGTTTCACTGCTGAGCACGACGGTGCCTCCTGAACCCACCAGCAAGACGCCAATCGAGGCAAGGGCCGCTGCATTGTTTCCTGCGTTCAGCTGTGCAATGACCGCAGAAATGGAATTTCTGGTAGAGGAAGTCAGGCTTGTATCCGCAAGAAGCAAATTGAGCCGTGAAATTGCCGTCTGCACGTTGTTAGATCTCACCGCTTCGATGATGGTAATGAATGACGAAGCTGTTTGGGCCGTAACTCCTCCGCTGCTGCCGCTCCCCGATCCACTCAGGATTGCTGCTAGTTGAGCAGTAGCGATAGCTGCGTTTCCGCTGTTCAATGTTTGAATCACAGCAGTCAGAGCTGTACGCACGCTAGTGCTCAAGCTACTTCCTCCACTTCCACCGTTCAGGATCGCCGTGATCGCTTGGCTAGCTGCCTGCAAGTTACCGCTTTGGATCGATTGGACGACGCTAAGAAGAGCTGTTGAAGTTACTGAGCTAATGCTAGATCCACTGGATGAATTTGACAGCACGATGTTTAGTTGCGTGATAGCCAAATCTGAGCTACCATTTCCAAGGGAAGCAACTGTAGCCAAAAGTAAGTTTCGGATAGAGGTGCTCAAGCTGCTTCCTGCCGTGCTAGTCAAAATGACATTAATCTGTCCAATGGCTCCTTGAAGTGATCCTGAATTTACGGACTGAAGCACCGCAAGCAATGATGAGACAATGCTCGACGTGATTCCTGTGCTACTAGTGCCAACCAAAATAACACGCAATCTGGTAATGGCCTGAGCCGAACTGCCTGACGTCACAAGTTCGCGAATAGCGAGAAGTTCAGTTCTCGTAGCATCAGTCAAGCTACCTCCGCCGCCGCCACCACTCAATAAAGCATTAATCTGACTAACTGCAGTGCCAGTATTACCTCCATTGACGGCCTGGTAGATGACGGACAAAGTTGATACCGTTGCAGTGGTGATTCCTCCCGCTCCCGCTCCCGAGAATACGGCAGAGAGTCTCGTTAGCGCCAGTGCAGTGTTCCCTTCATCCAGTGCCGCAATGACCAAAGTGAGAGCCGCTCTCACATCAGAACTCAGGACAACTGTGCCGCTCAAAATTGCGTTCACTTGAGAAACTGCTGCCACAAAGTTACCCGATGTAACCGATCGCGTAACAGCAGCAAGAGAGGCAATGAGGGCATCGCTGAGACCACTCGAACCTCCGCTTGCTGAAAAGATCAAATTCAGCAAGCTTCTGGCTGAAGCGGAGTTTCCAGAATTTAATGCTGACACTGCAGCAGACAATGTTCGTCTGATTCCGAAGCTTAGTTGGCTTCCTCCACTGGAGCCTCCCAAAATTGCGTTTATTTGGGTGATGGCAGATTGTGAGTTTCCAAGGTTGACACTTTGTACAACCGCTGCTAATGCTTGAATAGCCTGGATGGTGAGGCTACTCGCACTGTCATCTCCAAGGAGGAGCCTGCTAATGCTGAGGTAAGCAGAAGCGGTATTTCCAGCATTTAAGAGCGATATAACGGCTGAAAGAGAAGTTCTCGTCGCAATTACGAGGTTCGCTCCGTCTGCGCTGTCCAGAATCACATTAATCTGACTGATTGCTTGTTCAGCGCTTCCCGTGGCTAGCAGCTGGAGGACAGAAGACATGGCCGCTACGACTGCAACTGAAACTCCATCTCCACTTGAACCAGTCATGACGCCTGAAATTCTGATGAGAGCCAAAGCGGCATTGCCTGCGCTGATGGCGGTGACAGCCTCATTCAGAGAAGTGCGAATCGAAACGCTCAATGCACCACCAGCACTAGAACTCAAGAAAGTAGTGATTTGTGCCGAGGCTCCGGTACCGCCACTGAGAATTGCTCTTGTTATCCTTGCTAGAGTTGCAACTACTTCATCACTCAATCCACTCACACTGCTATCAGAGAGTGTGAAAATAATGCTGAGTTGAGATCGCGCTGCTACGGTAGAAGTGCTGCTACCGGAATTCAAAGTCACCACTGCTGCAGCGAGGATGCGTCTGATGCCTGAACTCAGAGCGCTTCCTCCACTGGCGCCTCCTAAGATGGAATTGATGATTGAGACAGCACTCTGAGCATTTCCTGCGTTGATAGCTGACACGACTGAATATAGAGCAGTGAGAGATTCGGAAGTCAGACCGCTTGCTGCAGCGGAGCCAACTGCTATTGTCGTCATCCTCACCAAAGCGGCTGCTGTGCTGCCTGAGGTGAGCAGCTGCACGACCACATTTAGGGAGTTTCTGGTCTCTACTGACAAGCTACCGCCGCCGTTACTTCCACTGAGTAGTAAATTGATCTCAGAAATCGCTTGTTGGGAGTTACCATCCACGATCAGTTGCAGGGCTGCAGACAAAGCCGTGACGGTAACAACGGTCACTCCACCACTTCCGCTGGTTCCCAAAAGCACTCCAGAAATTCGACTTAACGCTAAAGCTGCGTTGCCTTGGCCGAGTGCTTCACTTACAGTGGTTAATGAAGTCCTCAGGCTTGAACTTATGCTGCCACCGAGAATGGCGTTGAGGCGAGAAGTTGCCACTTGAGTGTTACCTACGACAAGCCCCCGCACAACGCCACCGATAGCAACCGTGATTGCTGCGCTCAGTCCGCTCACAGCTGAGTCGCTGATGCTCAGGATGATGCTCAGTTGGCTCAAAGCAGAGCTTGTATCTTGAGAGTTCAGGGACACAACAACAGCTGACAACAGCCTCCTAATTCCGGAGCTCAATCTACTGCCTCCGCTGGCGCCGTCCAGAATTGCAGTAACTTGTGATGCAGCTGAGAGGCTGCCGCCGCTGTTGATAGCTGCGGCAGCTACAGCGAGAGCCGTGATAGATTCTGACGAAAGACTGCTGGCGCCGCCTGAGCCGACCAGAGCGGACTGGAACCGAATGAGAGCCTGGGCAGTACTTCCTGCAGACAGTAGTTGCACAACTGCTGTGAGGGAAGTGGAAACTTCAACAGATAGTCCGCTACTGCTGTCGCTCAAAATCAGAGTCAGCGCACTGATTGCAGATTGAGTATCGCCAGATGCAACTGCTTCGTAAGCAGCCGACAAAGACGTAACTAGCACTACGGTCACTCCTCCGCTGGTGCCATTCAGAATTCCGGAGAGGAGGGTCAAAGCTCCGCCGTAATTATTGTCGTTCAGAGCGACGATGACCGCAGCGAGCCCAGTCCTCACTTCAATGCTCAGGGTGCCTCCACTGATTAATGCATTGATTGCTGCAATGGCACCCGCAGAGCTGCCGGTGTTGATGGACCTGACGATCGATGCAAACGCTGTTACTGTGGCGTCGCTTAAACCGCTCACGCTGCTGGAGCTTGAGAAGATCACGTTGATGAGAGTCAAGGCAGAAGCAGAGTTGCCGCTGTCCAAAGCTGCAATTGCAGCTCTCAGCACTCGTTTAGCTCCTGCGCTCAAGCGAGCGCCTCCGCTACCTCCATCCAAGATAGCGTTGATGGCGACGATCGCTACTTGATAGCTGCCTCCGTTGATGGACTGGACCACAGACGACAATGCGACGATAGTAGTCGATGATAAACTGGCACCGCTGGAAGCGCCCAGCAAGACACCGGTCAGCCTTACGAATGCACTATTTACGTTTCCGGCACTGAGTAACTGGGCGATCGCTGTGAGAGAATTTCTGGTCTCGATAGTCAAAGTACTGCCAGCAGCCCCACTCAAAATGGCATTGATTTGAGACACGGCTGTTTGTGCACTCCCGGCAACGATTGCGTCTAGAACAACAGCGAAGGCAGACACGGTCGTAACGCTGATGCCTCCAGGAGAACCGGCCATGATGAGAGCAATGCGTCTCAGGGCTGTCGCAGAATCGCTTTGATTTAGAGCAGCAATAACGGCCGTCAGAGCTGTCCTAATTTCTACACTCAAACTTCCACCACCACTTCCACCGTTCAAGATGGCGTTGATGAGTGAGACGCCGCTCTGATAGTTACCAGCTGTCACTGCGCGCACCACAGCCCCAAATGCAACCACGGTTACGTCGCTCAATCCGCTGCCGCTGTCAGAGGCAGTGAAAATAACGTTGAGTAGGGTTATTGCTGCGGCAGAGTCGTTGCCATTCAGTGCAAATATAGCCGAGGTTAGCAAGCGTCTTATGCCTGAGCTCAGCAAACCTCCACCAGATCCGCCACTGAGAATAGCATTGATGCTCGTAATGGCTGACAAGGAGTTTCCACCGTTTATGGCTTGAATAACAGTTGATAAAGCCGACACTGTTTCAGCAGCTAAGATGGTAGCGCTCGAGGATCCAATCAAAATTCTGTTCATTTGGATGATGGCACTTGCGGAGTTACCAGAATTCAACAGCTGGACGACTGCGGAAAGGGCATTTCGGTTTTCAATGCTTAAGCTACCGCCTCCATTTCCACCGCTCAGGATAACATTGATGGAAGAAATGGCGGTCTGTGTGTTGCCAGCGATGAGTGCTCGGAGCACTGACGAGAAAGCAATAACGCTGGCGACGGTGACGCCTCCGCTGGAACCAGTTAGCACAGCCGAAAGACGCGTGAGAGCCAGAGCCGTGTTGCTCTGATTCAGAGCCTCCACGACCACAGCCAACGCCGCCCTCGATGCGCTGCTCAAGACGATGGTGCTTCCCAAAAGAGAGTTGATCTGAGTGATGGCCACTTGAGTACTGCCTCCTGTGATTGCGCGCGTGATCCCAACTAAAGCAGCAATAGCAGCATTGCTTAGTCCACTTCCACTGTCCGAAATGCTGAAAATGATGTTCAAGGAATTGATAGCCGCCACAGCATTGTTGGCACTCAGAGAAGCAACCACAGCTCGCAATACCTTCAGGATGCCTGAGCTCAAGCTGGCTCCCCCACTGCCTCCGCTCAAGATGACTGAGATCTGGGCAGATGCAGTTTCGTAGCTACCGGCGTTGATGGTCTGAATAACGCCTGCTAGCACCGAAACGGTCTCACTGGACAAAGTGCTGCCAGCGTTTGAGCCAACTATTATTGTACTGAGCGCGATGAGGGCTGCTCCAGAGCTTCCTTCGTTCAGATATTGAATTACTGTTCTCAAAGAGTCTTGAATTTCCACTGACAAGCTCGCGCCACCGCCTCCGCCGTTCAGGATCACCGTTAACAGAGACAAGGCTCCAGCGGAGTCCCCGTCCGCAATGGCTGCAATCACGGATGCAAAAGACGTCACTGTGGTGAGTGAAACTCCTCCACCGCTGGTCCCGAGCAGAACGGAAGAAACATAGCTAATTGCAAGTGCAGCGTTGTTCGAACCAATAGCCTGGAGAGCTAAGGACAACCCGCTTCTGCTCTCCACACTCAGAACGATGCTGCCGCCACCCAAAAGGGCGTTGATGCCGGAAGTTGCCAACTGGGAGTTGCCGCTGTTGATGGCCCGAACAATCGCCGCTAACGCAGCAACTGCTGCATCGCTGAGTCCGCTTCCACTGTCTGATACTGTCAAAAGAACGTTGAGGAGACTGAGAGCCCCTGCTGAGTCATCCGATCCCAAAGCAACGATGGCTGCAGACAGAACTCGCCGGATTCCAGAGGTGAACATATTTCCTCCGCTCTCGCCGTTCAGCAATGCATTAATTTGTGCGATGGCTGTAGTAAAGCTTCCACCTCTGATAGCGGTTGATGCGGCCACAAGTGCAGTAACTGATGCGCTCGAAATAGAACTGGAACTGCCAGACCCTAGTAAAATGCTACTCATTCGGATGAGAGCAGAGTCAGTATTTCCTGAGCCCAACAGTTGAACAACTGCTGTTAGCGAATTCCTTGTTTCGATCGTCAAGCTACCACCGCCGCTACCCCCACCCAAAATAACGTTTATTTGAGAAGCAGCATCCGCAGCATTTCCAGCGACAACTGCTCTAAGTACCGAAGAGAACGCAGTGACTGTTGCAACAGTTACACCTCCACTAGCACCGATTAAAACCAGTGAGATTCGCGTTAAAGCACTTGCTGAGTCTCCGAGATTTAAGGCGGTCACCACAGCCCTTAGAGATGTCCTAATTTCCACGCTCAAGCTGGTAGCTCCACTGCCACCGGCTAGAATTGCGTTTACTTGCGTGATCGCCCCAGCCAAGTTTCCGCTGTTCACGGCACGGACTATGGCCGCCATAGCAACAATGGTGTCGTCACTCAAGCCATTTCCAGCTTCACTAATCGTGAAGAGAGCGTTCAGCTGAGTCAGAGCAATGGCTGAATCTTCGGAACTGAGAGCCAAGATGGTTGCCGATAGAACTCGTCGAATTCCAGATGTCAGACTATATCCTCCAGTGAGAATTCCGTTGATAAGACTTATGGCAGACAGATAAGTTCCTGCATTAACGGCTGACACAACGCTGGCAAGAGCCGCTAGCGCCTGTGAGCTCAATGCACTACCACCGGTTGAGCCAACCAAGATTGAAGTTAACTGAATTTGAGCTGCTGCTGTACTTCCAGAGCTGAGAAGTTGGACAACGGTAGTTAACGAGTTTCTCACTGAGAGAGATAAGCTTTCTCCTCCACTTCCTCCACTTAGGAGCAGATTTATCTGGGTAATTGCAGTTTGGGAATTTCCATCAATGACCGCTTGCAAGATTCCTGAAAATGCGCTTACCGATGTAACTGTCACTCCTCCAGCAGCGCCAAGTAATATAGCTGAGAGTCTTGAAATTGCAATAGCAGAATTTCCTTGATTTAGAGCTCCAAGCACCACTGCCAGCGCAGTAGTTACTTCTGTGCTCAGTCTGCCACTGCCGCTCAAGATGGCGTTAATTCGAGTTACGGCCCCTTGGTTGTCACCGCTGTTGATAGCTCGCACAACAGCTGCAAATGCGACAACAGTTGCATCACTGAAGCCATTACCGCTGTCCGAAATAGTAAGCACAATGTTCAATTGACTCGTTGCGGCAGATGCGTCCCCTGCTTGTAATGATGAAACAGCGGCCAAAAGAACTCGTCGAATACCAGAACTGAGGCCACTACCTCCGTTTGAGCCGTTCAAAATACCTTGCAGGAGTGAAATGGCGGACTGTGTGTTGCCTCCTCTGATGGCAGTCACGACATTAGCAATGGATTGAACGGCCGTTACAGTAAGACTTCGAGCGCTATTCGCACCGACAACGAACGCGTTCAATCTGATGAGAGCAGATGCAGAATTACCCGCATTGAGCAAATCCAAAATCGCTGTAATTGTAGTTCTTGACGCCGATGTCAGAGTTCCGCCTCCATTTTGGCCGCTTAAGATCAAATTGATCAGCGAAATAGCCTGTGCACTTCTTCCCGCAGCAACTGCTTCAATTACTGATGCCAGCGATGTCACTGTTACAATAGAGACTCCATTTCCGCTAGAGCCAGTTAATACGGAAGAAATTCTTACGAGAGCCAAAGCGAAGTTGCTTGCCTCCAAAGCTTCGATGACCAGCGATAGCGACGTCCTTGCATCAAGGCTCAAGCTCACGCTCCCACCAAGGAGAGAGTCAATTTCGACTATCGCCGCAGCTGCATCACCTCGGGTTACGATTCTCAGAGCACTCAAGATGGCTACTATGGTTTCGTCACTTAGGCCACTCGCACTGTCACTAATGGAAAGAATAATGTTGAGTTGATTTAAGGCGGCTGCTGTGTTACCAGAGTTCAGAGAAACAATGACGGCAGCTAACACTCTTCTGACTCCTGAACTCAAGAGAGCTCCACCATATGCTCCTCCGAAAATGGCATTGATTTGATTAATTGCACTTTCGGAATTTCCGCCATTGATAGCAACAACAATCGAGGCAAATGCGCTGATAGATTCGGAGCTTATGATCGTGGCAGCAGAGCCTGAACCGATTATAAGGCTGTTGAGCTGCAGCAGCGCTGTAGACAGACTTCCAGAGTTCAACAAGTTTACCACGGCCGTCAGAGAGCTTCTGGTGGCAGCGGTCAAGCTACCTCCACCACCTCCACCACTCAGGATAACATTTATCAGAGCAACAGCAGATGAGCTGTCTCCGGCAACGATGTAGCCAATCACTGACGAAAGAGCGGTGACAGTCACTACTGTGATTCCTCCGCTCCCAGTCGATCCTGTGAGAGATCCAGAAATCAAAATAAGAGCAGCAGCAGTGTCTCCCTGGTTCAAAGCCGTTACCACACTGGTCAGAGATGTTCTTAACCCGTCTCGCAAAACAATGTTTCCGTTCAAAATAGCATTGACGCGCGTGATCGCTCCTTGGAAATTGTCCAAAGTCAAAACCCTCACAACTCCGCCAATTGCGACAATGATGTCGTCGCTCAATCCACTCGAAATCGAATCGCTGATTGTGAGGATGATGTTCAGTTGGTTGATGGCTGATGCAGTATCCTCGAAGTTGAGCGATGCAATGACTGCTGATAGTACTCTCCTTATGCTGGAACTGAAGAGAATGGTTCCTCCATTCAAAATGGAGTTTATTCTTGTTATTGCGATGACGTCGTCGCCGGCATTAATTGCGTCTAATACACTCACCAACGCCGTTATTCCTGCCGATGTTATGGAGCCGGCGCTGTCTGATCCAGCAAGAATTGAATTGAGTCGAATTAGTGCTCGCGAAGAGCTCCCAGATGTCAGTAACTGGACCACAGAGTTCAGAGAATTTCTTACTTCCACAGACAACGCACTTCCTCCATTGCCGCCGTTCAGAATTATGTTTATCTGAGAGATAGCACTTTCTGAGTTACCTCCAGCGACTGCTACAATAACAGACGACAGAGCTGAAACTGTGGCAATAGTTATTCCGCCGCTTCCAGCTGACCCTAGCAGCACAGAAGTGATTCTGACGAGAGCGTCAGCAAAGTTTCCTTGGTTCAGGGACGTGATAGCAAGAGTTAAAGTGGTCCTAACAGTTGAGCTTAAGATAGCGCCGCTACTCAAGAGGGTGTTGATACGGGTGATGACCACCTGACTCCCGGAACCTGCTGTCATCGCCCTGATGATAGCTGCAATAGCTACTGCAGTGTCAACATCCAAACCGTTTCCGCCGTCACTGATCGTGAAGATGATGTTGAGCAAACTCCTAGCTCCGCTTGAATTGCCGTAGTTGAGAGAAGCCAGAGCAGCGGCCAGCACTCTTCTGATGCCGGAGCTCAGAGAACTTCCTCCACTCAAGAGGACATTTATTTCTGAGATGGCAAACTGCCTGTTACCGTCGTTTACTGCCTGAATAATTCCAGCCAAAGACGTCACAAATGTGGAAGTGAGGCTGCTTGCGCTGTTGGATCCGACCAATAGCACGCTTAAGCTATTCAAAGCTCTGGAATAACTACCCGAATTCAAAAGCTGGATTATGGAAGTCAGGGAAGTTCTCACATCAGATGTCAAGCTTCCTCCTCCATTGCCACCATTCAAAATTACGTTAATTTGCGTAGTGGCAGCGTCATAGCTTCCTGCAACAATTGCATCAATCACTGATGACATTGCTGTCACGGTGACGACTGTGATGCCTCCACTTCCGCCTGATCCTGTCAGCACAGCAGAGAGCTGAACGATCGCCTCGGCAATGCTTCCCTGGGTGATGGTTGTGAGTGCGATGTTCAGTGAAGTCCTCACTTCTACCGACAACGAACTAGAACCACTCAAGATTGTGTTTATCTGAGCGATGCCTCCTTGAGAATTACCGGACAAAACGAGTCGGACAGCCCCTGAAATTGAGACTATAGTCTCATCACCCAGGCCGCTTCCGCTATCACTGATGGAAAAGATGATGTAAAGTTGGCTTAGCGCACTGGATGAGCTTCCTGATTCGAGGGAACTTACTGCTGCTGACAAGACTCGGCGGATTCCAGAACTCAGGCCGCTTCCTCCGTTGCTTCCTCCCAAGATCGCAGTGATCCTAGAAATGCCCGACTGAGCATTGCCTCCACTGATAGTTTGTACCACCGTAACCAACGCTCTGAGAGCTTCTGAAGAGAGAGAACCAGCGCTTCCACTGCCCACGATAAGTCGATTCAACCGAATACGGGCACTGGCTACGCTTCCTGCATTCAACAATTGCACAATGGCAATGAGTGAGTCCCTCGTTTCAACGGTAAGTGTCGCTCCTCCGCTCCCACCATTTATGATCACGTTGATTCTGGAAGTTGCATCTACATAGCTCCCACTGATGATCGATTCAACCGCAATTGATAGCGCTGAGATAGTGGCCACCGTCACGCCTCCACTCCCTGTTGATCCGAGTAAGATTCCAGAAATTGTCGTCAAGGCTAAGGCTAAATCATTTGAATTCAGAGCTTCAATCACTGCCGTAAACGCCGAACGTACCTCGATACTCAAGCTGGATCCACTGCTCAGGATGGAGTTGATGCTACCTATCGCTCCTTGGAAAGTGCCCGCGCTGATCAATCTAACTACACGCGAAATAGAAACGACCGTCGTTTCACTGAGCCCGCTGCTTCTTTCACTAACAGTTAGGAGGATGTTGAGTTGATTCAGAGCTGCTGCTCGATCGCCAGCGGTCAATGCTTGGATGATAGCTGAGAAAAGTAATCTCATGCCTGAACTGAAGCTTCTTCCGCTGTTCAGAATTCCATTAATTTGAGAAATTGCAGTCTGTGTGTTACCGCCATTGATCGATGTTACAACTGTCGCCAAGGAACTCACCAACTGTGAGCTGATGAAATATGCGCTGTTAGAACCAACCACTGCGGTGTTCAAGAGGATGAGAGCGGTGTCTGAGTTACCAGAGTTCAGAAGTTGAACGACTCGAGTCAAAGAATTTCGGAGATCGTCACCCAAAGCTGTGCCGCTATTGAGGATAACATTTAGTTGAGATACAGCTCCCTGGGAGTTACCGTTTACGATTAGCAGCGAGATCGAAGACAGCGAAGTGACGGTTTGAACGGATATGACGGTGCTGCTGCTTCCACTCGTGCTGGCTAGCATGGAAGAAATACGAGTTAAAGCTAATATGCTAT
The DNA here is from genome assembly GCA_014220935.1 of Platorchestia sp. MABIK. Taxonomy (NCBI): domain Eukaryota; kingdom Metazoa; phylum Arthropoda; class Malacostraca; order Amphipoda; family Talitridae; genus Platorchestia; species Platorchestia sp. MABIK. The sequence continues at coordinate 286,301 of JACJUY010000012.1, read as the reverse complement.
CGTTTCCTTCTAACGCTGTGATGACCAGCGCAAGTGAAGTCCTGATTTGGCTCGTCAGAGAACCTCCTCCATATCCTCCGGCCAAAACTGCGTTGATCTGCGTGATTGCGCCCGCCGAGTTGCCGGAATTAATGGACCTGACTATTGCCCCAATCACTACTACTGTGTCATCGCTCAGGCTGCTGCCGCTGTCGGTGATAGAGAAGAGCAAGTTAAGCTGGCTCCGAGCCGTGTTGTAATCTGCTGCATTTAATGCTCCAATAGCTGTAGAGAGCACCAGCCGAATTCCATTACTCAAATTATTTCCTCCACTTCCACCATTCAAAATAGCCCTGATACGACTAATCGCAGTTGCTGAATTTCCAGCGTTGATTGCCGAAACCACAGCACCAAACGCAGCGACAGCTTGATCAGTTAGCGTGGCAGCACTGCTGGACCCAACAATTACTCTGTTTAGTCTCACAAGGCCTGCTGCAGAGCTTCCCGAACTGAGCAATTCAACGATGGTAGTTAACTCTCTCCTCGCCACGAAACTCAAGCTACCGCCGCCGTTGCCGCCTCCCAGAATGACATTAATTCCATTAATGGCAGATTGAGAATTACCTGCAACCAAAGCACTGGAAACCGTCACTAGAGCAGCAACCGACTGGGTTGTCAATCCACTGGAGCCTCCTAATATGGCTGCGAGCTGAGAAATAGCGGCTGCAGTGTTCCCTGAATTCACAGACTCAACTACGACCGTTAGAGCATCTCTGATTTCAGTGCTCAGGGCATTTCCTCCGCTTGCCCCACTCAGCACTGCGTTGATGCTAACTACAGCCCCTTGGGTATTGCCTCCATTCAGTAATTGAAGAGCTACCGCCAGAGCCGACGATGTTTCACTGCTGAATCCGCCACCTCCTGCTGTCAGTAGGGCGTAAAGTTTTGAAACTTGCGCTATTGCCGTGGCTCGGTCCCTCTCAATCAATGCTTGAATCAATCTTGCGAGGGCTTCACCTCCATCGTTACTCAATCCGTTTACGTTATTAAATATTCCGCCTAAGACAATAAAGACCTGTCTAATGGCTTCTTCTTGGTTGCCGTTCCTTATGGCATTGACGAGTGCTCCGAGAGCAACTTTTGCCTCATCCCTTATTCCCGTGATATCTGCGACAACATCCACCAAAGTTGCGATAATTCTATCCCCATTTAATGAAGTGTCTCCTTCGACCACTGCTTGAAGAATTAGCGCAATATTATTCGCTGTTTCTACAGTTATTACAGTTAGGTCAGATATCAAACCCCTGACCACGGCGTAAGTATAGGTATATATTTCATTCTGGTTATTTGAAATGACTGCCTGGGCGAGAGAGATTATAGCTGTCACTGTAGTGCTGCTCACGGAGGCAATCATGCTACCATCTCCGTAATTTCCCGTCAAAATCGCGAACGCTGTGCTAATAGCATTTCCGAAGTTCCCTTCATTAATAAATTGCAGGACGGCTGAAAGGCCAATAGTGATAGCTTCATCTACAGCACTGACATCGGCTCCGGCGAGCACTCCATAAAGCTGTACGATCGCACCGATGATGTTACCATTGCCAAGAGCGCTGAGAACGCCTGCCAAACCTGCGGTCTGCCTTGCACTGAGCCGGTCTCCAGCAAAGGCCGTGACATTTGTTTTCTCGATCTCGATCTCGATCGTGGCCGGTTCTGGTGCTTCAGCGCTGATTTCCTCCTCGCTCGCGGCGAGCAGAATATCGAAGAACCCTAGTTCCGTCCAGTGATCGAATTCTTCTCGGTTCACCCGCATGTCTCCGCTCTTATCAGCCTCTTTCAAGAACTTCTGAAAGCAGGCGATCCTGAGTAAAGAAAAATTAATTTTAATTAATTTTAATTACTTTCCCTCTCAGTGAGAATCGAATATCAAATTCATATTTCATGTTGAAATGGTCCCAATGAATTTTATTTCATCAGCAGAGTTTAGCTTGCTTCAATTACTTGAGTGAGATTGAGGTTTCTGTTCATTTCACGAGGAAAAAGAGATCAACTAATTTTCCGTTTCTGAAAGAGTTCATTCGTTAAAACTCATAAGCGTTTCAGCCCGAAATGATCAGCTTGTTTACTACAGAACATAAATCTGAGCAAAAATTTTCAACAGAAAAATGACGGCCAAAAAACAGTCGCTTCTTATTATTTAACAGTCACTTCTTATTATTTTTCAATTGTCAGCTTATATAGAATGAGTGTGAATGAATGAATATCGTAGAATATTAATTCTACGTCGTACATCAAGTCGTACATCTGACCAACACTGGACTACTGATAACAAAAGGGTTGCTGAAATTTGCATTTGCTAATTCGGAATTACTGAGGAATGGAGCAAATTTATTCCCAGTCTGTCAAAGTAGTTAGATTCAATTTATCCACCAGACTAAAAGAATGAGCATAGTAATTCAACTTCTTTGGTAGAATGGGGTTCTAAGACTTATTTTAAATTGGTGTGAAATATGTAACCCTACTTAAAGAGAACTATCAAGCAATACAACATGATTTGAAAAACTCCAGCTTCAGATTCCACTTGCCTGGTCTCGAAGACAGTGTGGTCGACTCTGAGCTCAGCACCCAGCAGCTTGTGAAGGCAACCTGCAAATTCTGCTTCCTCGAGCTCACTGTCTTGGTCCAGGTCGCAAGAACGGAAGCTTTTCCCAGCTTCCTTCACTGGACCCACATCAGTCCTTGCTCGAAATCTTAGATCGATGTTCTTCATGAAGTTTCGTTTGATCATCAAGCAAGTCTCTGTAGGGAGCATGAAAATGAACTTGGATTAGCGATACATGAAGATTTCTGTAAAACCAAAATTTGTTTATTCTCACAGATCCCTGCATGGGTGCTACAGTGGGAGCTGCTGCACAACCGTAAGTTTAACCTCAGTTAATTTTTTCATATTATAAGGATTTGTTTGTTAACATTATTGATCATTTGAAAGTATTTACATTAGGGAAACTTAGAAATGCTCATATTCACTAATGTCATCAACCAAGCATAGTGCCGAGTCAACCAATTTTCTTTAAATCAAGATATTTCGGGGGCATTAACCGCATGACAAAGATTTCAGATAGGAAGTAATTGAACTTGGATTATCCGAGCAGATTCTGCTCTAAGTCCATAGTTTGTGACGCTAAATACGTAATTTAATTCCTCGTAATTGGATTCCTCTAGCATGAAAACTCTCCATGAAAAGAGTATCCTATCAATTTTGAAACAAAGAGTCGTTTCGTATCATCTCTTAATTTATTGTATTTCAGTATATCAGAGAGCTGTTTTCTGCGCTTGCAAACCCCCAAACTAAGAAAGAAAACTTTATTAAAGAATAAAAATATGGTAGATGTATCCGTAGATTTTCCCCCTGTAGATTAAATTAAACTCATTCACATAAACTGTGCAATGTCTCTCAGAGAAAAGTGGTGTTATGTTTTTTTATCTTCTATCAGTTTTCCCGAGAGAAATTTTGATCCTTACTTATTCACATATAAACATATCAGGCAACATTAAAATTTCTATCAAGGAGGAACAACTTGTTTTAGGCGAAAGTATTTGACTTTACTAACAGCAAAAAACGAAGATAGCTGCATAAGACATTTCAGTAGTCAATAAAGGATCGATTTATCGGATTTTGGCGATGATAAAAATTTTGTATAGTAGCTGAACAAAATGTCACCAGACCATCTGTCAGCTCTTATTGATCAAGTGTGCCCTTTATAACAGTTTTTTCTCTGACAGTAAAGAAATGTTTTAGCGTCAACCACAAAACTAGAATTGTTCAAAATTGGCCTTCGGGCAGGAGGCTTCATTTTAGCACATGGATTGGCAGCCATAACCTCCAGATTTCAACTCCACTGAGGATTTCTGGAGTGAGAAACAAGTGAAGCTGCATGCCTGATCGCTGCTTCCTTCAACACCGAATGGTCTTACAAAGTAACTGTGGCCAAAATTAGTATTGTAAATATTCTAGTCTTTTTAATGGTGGAAATAAAGAGCTTTAGGATTGATAGCGATCACAATTTGAAAGGAAGCAGAACCGATATAATTTTGCTACCGTTTGAATACATGAGGGATGCAGAAATTGTAAATAGGTTAAATTTAAACGTAAAAGGATTCTAAGACTGCGTAGAACTTCGTGAAACATATGATGATATTGCTCATTAAGAGTCATAATTTTCTACTCATATTACAATCGTTACAACCAGCGTTTTTAGGATGGCGCTGCCATCAGGTCATCGCAGACATCAGAGTAGGGACAGAACCGTCACTTGTAAGTAGACTCTTCACATCGGGCAGTAAATTAGAGAAAACACTTAAGAGCACAAATTCAATGAGGAATGAAATTTTTAACCATTATTATTCAGTACAATGTTACTGCGCGTGGGACAAAAAGTGTTAATTAACCCATCAGTTGGAGCGCTTCTTCAGTCATGCGCAGGTTCATGCTTCATTGCTGGCGAGACGAGTTTCGAACTCCCGTAGTGAGACCGAAAATCTTTTTTTTTTCGATTACTTTTTTCATGTTCATTAAAAGATGACAATATTTGAGTAGGAACATTACGTTTTAATGCTGCTTAAGGAATGTTCGTTGATATCAGGTTAAAGTATAACGTCTGGTGTCTAATACAAAATGACGAAACTAACTTGCAAGAAACGCAAAATACAATAGTAAAATATTATTGTATATCAAACAAGACTTGTTGGATTATTAGCAAGCGATCCGTGCTTGGAATTCATTGGCTACAAGCTATGTTCTATGTTCTATTTGCAAGAACCAAGACTTATCATGTAAACATTTCTGCACAAGACATAACCCGGATGTTCTAACACTATGTTTGCAAATATCCAGAAAAGCTTTGTTTAGCTGCAAATTCAGCAACACTCACCATCAGTTGGCCTGCTCATCTGCAAGAAGAAAAGAAAAAAAATTAATTGGAATTTAAATTTGTATTTATTGACATGTTCGAGTACTTACGAGACTGAATAATTGTTCGTTCCGCAAGTTACGATTCAAGAATTATCCTTTTTCGACACAATTTAAACTGATTTTTCTTACGTTACACTAAAAACGTCATCCTAAACCTAAAATTATGTTTCAAGCTTGACTATATCCACTACAGCGATGAACCTTAAAGTTTAACTCGTAAACTATTACAGTATACCAACATCCTTCCAATCCTATGCAATGAATTTCAACATTTCGAATTAAATTATAACAATGTGAAACTTTTTGTAAGAGTTTATATAAATAATTTTTCGTCCAATTTTTTTCAACAAATATCTACATTGGCGAGAATGATGGAGCTATGTTGACGTGATAAGAAAAGATATTATTTTTAACTTGATCATGTTTTGCGTGGAACCAATAGATAACTTATTAACTATTGTTTGAAGAGCAGAGCTCAAGTAAACAGAGCAGCCACACTCAGGAATAAGAATTCGTCAAAAGTTGTATGCACCGAATTTTGGTGTTACTGCGATGAAAAAACTCCTTAATATAGTTCATGGATGAAACATTTTCTGCACGTACTTGAACTAAGTAGCTATACTGCAGGCAAGTTTGAATACATCAAATGTGACGCTTCAAAAAATTCAGTTATCTCCCTGCAAGTTTCTGGGAGCAGCATTCCTGCAGTATAGGGGCTGTGTCGTTAGAGTGACGCCGTAGTGGCTGTACAGTGTTACATCAGTATACCGCCTTTCTACGAAGATTTTTGCGACCTTCTCTCTGCAGTAATTCTACCAGCAAACGCCATTGAGAAACCCTAAACTGTTCTAGGGACTAGTACTTGGCATAAGACAAATGCATTTTTAAGTGTACATACTGCAGCAGAGGCGTATCATTATCCCACATCACAATTGCTGGTAGCCACGATCGATTCAATATGGCCAAAACAATTGGTGCAGCACACTGCGTTGAACAGAACTTAAATTTTCTTTACAACGCTGAACTTCAGAAAACTGTCGGAACAACTGCACCAATTTTTGACCGGGTAGTGTTGATGGCTTTAAAATTCTAATTATTTATCATTCATTCTCAAAAAAGGACTGTAAAGGTTCTTTTGACTAAGTATGTACGAGGCTTTATTTGCATGTTGCTTTTTGTTTTCAAATTGAAATGGAACTACACACGTATAAATTACGTTTAAAAGTGGTTATTTGGAGCTGGACAGATTTACGTGTGTGAAAAGACCTATATACTTCGATGTATATAAATCCCTTGTAACCAAATATATTATCCCAAATATAAATCCTGTAATTAACTTTACTTCACTCATATTAGTATCGATTTTGAAATAAAATACCTGCGGATATAAAAAGGTAATTTTAAAATAACTTTCAGGTTGTTTAAATCGCCCCTTAGAAAACCTAGTGAGATTCAAAAAGTAGTATAGAAATGCTTGATCAGGATGGACCAACTTAATTTGGCATTACCGTGCCTACGCTTCGTAATTATCGAAATCTTCAATTACTCCCTGATGGGTAAAAATGACTGATAATAATAGAGTTTGTTTAAATATTTTTGTTTATGTCTGGTGCCCCTTTTTGTTTAGTGTGGCATGAGGCGCCAGTGGTGGGAGCGAGGGACAACATGATAGAGGTGAACTGAAAAATTTCTCATTCTCCTTGTCTGTATACGTGCTACAATGCTCTCGCTTCTGTTTTGCTAAATTTTTATACGACTCATTTGCATTACAGGGATTATTGAAGAGTTTACTTAAAAACGAATAATATTTAAGACTAACCGCAGCAGCGATGATGCATGCCAGGATGAAGAGAAGCACCTGCAAAACAAAACAAAAATGATAACAATATTTTAGATTAGTGCTGTTTATATCATTCTCTAAGTATTGCTGCAAAGTTTTTCTGTAATGCCTTTTGGGAAGGGATTATTGAACGTTTCGAATCTAAAGATGTCAGTATCGCAGTTATGGTGTAGATTTATTAAGAGAACAAAGAATCGGACTGTGTTAGCTCTGATTTACCATGCATCTACTCAGAGACTCTTATTTGGAAACGTCACTGCCATACCATGGGAGAATTGACGAGACAATGGTTACAGAAAAAAAAGCTTGCTTCAAACTTGCGGAGCGCACTTGTCAAGACTTTAATTTCTCAATTTTCACTTCTTCTTTGCGGAGCATTTGTGTTTTTTTCATTTATATCAAGCTAAAAAATGAACACACGCTACATGTCATTAGCATTTTCAAAATTTTAAATTAAATTTATGGAAATAATGCAGAATTATTGAACTCGGCTCAGAAGACATGGGTATGCAAGCAAATTTGCACGTCATCGAATAATAATGTCAAGTTATAAGAAGTTGATAGAATATATCATAATAAAATAATGTTTTTACTGTTACGATCAAATCAAAAATGATCCTTTGAGGAGACATAACGCAAAGATCCTCATTAGTTAGTTCATTTCTTCTCATATCGTCATCATCTAATTCTGTTCTAGTGTGCACCTGAATATCTTAGTTTGATGCTCTCTGGAAAATGCAAGCAGACCTTCTCAATCGCACTCAGACCTTTTTATGCAGACAAAATTGGCATCTAATTTCAAACTGTGTGTATCAGAAACAAAGATCTTTTGTTTTTACATCTCATATTAAAACAGCAATTAAAATGAAAGGAATAACATGAAACGATATACCATTAAAAACTATCGATCATCACAACAGAAAAATTCAAAATTGCAATCACAAGTGAAATCACGGTAGCAGTTATGGCTACCTATGCAGGACAAATGCCTTAAGTTTTAAGAGAAAATTTTCAAGTAAAGTAACAACTTTTTGTTTTTAAAAGATGTTTTAAGGAAGACAACTTCTTGGGGTTTTTAAGTGAGGTTTTAAATGAAATTTTCCCTTGGATTTGAGCAAAGCAACAACCTCGAGTTTTAAAAGAGAGTCCTTTTTTGGCCTTCTTTTCGGTGAGTTATTAAATTTATATGTGCATGCAAATCCTCACTCTCAAAGAATCTAGAAAAAACAATTGTCTTTTGAACAGTATATATATATTTGCCCTCGAACAGTTACACTGGTCATAAATAGAAAAGTCTGAACAAGCATTCAGTACTTTCACAAATGCGTTTCAAAATTTCACATGAAAATTTTAAAATTTTGTAATACTTACAAATACAATGTAAACTGACTAGAAGACATCATGCTCAAAATTAAAAAAGTATTCCTTATGTAATTTCAAGCGATGTCCAAAATCATTTCATGACCAGTTTTCTAAAAAAGTGCCAATCTCTAATTCGAAAATGTGAAACTGGTCCCATAAACAGCTCTTGCAAAGAGAAATTCACAAATACATTAAACTAAGTATTTCGTTTAAAATGTCAATTTTGATATCCCATTCAGGCGTACTCCACGCAGTGCTTAAATACTAACAAATTCGAAATTTGAACATTAGTTTTGTTCAAACTTCATAACATATTGAAAATACTAATGCTTAATTTTATTTAAAAAATGAAGGGATCAAAATTTAAATGACACAAAAGTTAGAAGCGTTGTATAACTCTTATATCAAAGGGAGGAAGTGTGACTATCTGATTATCATTGACTTGGAGAAATGGTATAGTCTGCAATGAGGTGGACAGACAAATAGAAAATGGAGTTAGCAAGTATGTTCTGCAACGATGAGGAAACACAAGTAAGAAATATCGCCTGCAATAACTTAAGCATAAATGTACATATAATTCTGCGCTTAGCTTTCCTCACCTTCATGGTGGCTCCCTTTCCTCTCTCTTCTCTTGTGAGTGAGTTGCGTGGTCACCAAATAAACACGCTCTCAGAAACTCGGGTATTCCTCAGTGGAGCTCACTTTCCGTTGCTGTCCACGGTGGGAATGATGAGTTGGGACCTCGGGCCAGTCGCTTAAAAACGTTTCGGATTTGCTATCTGAACCGAATATTTCTTGACGTATTGCGAACTTTCCTCCTTTGATTTTTGTCTTATCTCTGCCAGACACGCAAAACTCGGCACAGCTGCCAGCCTTAAGCTGCCAGGGTGAGTCAGACGGTTGCTTCAGCCCCTCGTCAATCGAAATTTTAAGATCAATAATTGTTCTAAGTTGCAATTGTTTCCGACTTTATTTCTCATTTTGATAGTCGAACATAGTAAACATTTGCCGAAAATTATAACTATTCAATAATGCCTGTTTGAAAGGGTTTAGTGAATTTCATAATCTCTTTTTAAACGACGGTGGACAAGGTGTTGTAGTCTTATGCCATTTGATGAAAATGATTTTTCCAAATTGAAAATTAAACAGTGTACATGTCGACTTAAAAGCATGGCTAAGCTCGTTACACATAAAAACACCCAATTATGAATTTCTACACATTTCTACAGTATTCTGTTTTGAAAATAAATGTTCACCGAAGAATGTGTTCCATACTTATGATGTTTTCAAAATGATTGTACAGTACTTTTCCACAAGCATCAAATATTGCTACAAGACTCTCCAAGGAACTTTATTACCAGTAGTAGTGATTTATAGCTCTGATGTAACTCTACTAGGAGCGGCTGACTTGAGAACGACAAAGAAAGCTGTTGAGTTGAAAATCTAAGTGATGGCTCATTGACAATATATGAGCATTACAGAAATGATCGTTTGAAATATGATCATACTGACAGCTCAAACATTTAGACAATATTATAAACATCTTTCCCAACTTATTTTATATTCTACACACTATAAATTTAAGAGCTTATTAAAAATATGCATATGTCATATTTGGTGCCATTTCCTATGAAGTTTTAAAGTTGGTTTGCTGATCGTACATTTATTTGGCAGCTCTCTTTTTCACCGCTGAGTGTGCAAAAAATAGGAAAGAGATACGAAGTCACAAGCAAATACTAAAGAAACATTGCAGTTAAATATATTTTTCTAAACCTAGTTCATTTTTTTTTTACAAAGATATTTCAGTTACATATCCGCAACTTAACGCTAATCTATACGAACACAGTTGAAGAAGGAATTTAACTGAACTGTTAATTTCTAACTATTTGGTGACATATATTAATTTTTAGCTACCTATTCTGTAATAGTTATGAAATCGTATGAGAGGTTCCACGTTTCTTTATGCTTTACAACATTTATTCTTGCAACATTTATATTCTGTGTACATAATTTGTAACATTTCTAAAATCGTATGAGAGGGTTCACTTCTCTTAATCCTTAAGTTAATTTTTGACTGAACGAAGTTTTTCTGTAATGTTTCAATTTGGAAAACTTTTTTATTTAATAAAATTGGATTTACTCATTTACTCATTTACTCAATGACATTTCCTCATTTTCTCAATGACTATTACTCAATGACATTTACTCATTTCCTCAATGACATTTACTCATTATTCATGGAAGTCATTGAAAATCGATTCGATCTCAACATTCTGTTGAAAAAGTGGCGGTGGGAGGAGGAGGGTAGGGGTTCAAACTGGAAAAATTGCTATCGAGTCTGTCATGCTAATCAAGGAAGTCTTAGAAACATCGACACTGTGTCGTTAGCATACTTAAAATAATTGGGTATAGAAAACTATTTGATCATCGACAGAGGAAGAAAGAACCAAGGAATGAAAATGGGTTCCATGAAACTTGTTGAAACGTGTTCTAATATACGATGAAATATGGATTGAAAATAATCGATAAATAGCTTAATTTTTGGACGCTGCTGAAGCGAATTTAAAAAAGTCAACAGGCATTTAGGGTATCATTTGTGATCAATGAATCAGTGATGCACAATTGGCTCTCCACACACACCGGAAAAATTAAAATGCCCTAGTTGTGCGCAGTGCGCCTCTTACTTCGTCTGGAATTATTTGTTGTTGAATACTTAGATGCTACCAATGCTCTCTTAATTCAAATGCAAATATTAGTGGACCTCTAAAGGGAAAAAATGTGTTGCCGAGCTACTCTGCCGCTGAAGGTGGTGCTAAATACTTTATATCTTTCTTTTAAACTCACAACATGGAATCTCCTCCTGTAAAGTCTCATTAATCAATTATTCCGTATAATGAAGAATAAGCTTTGCTTCATTTTTTCCCTCTTTTTTCTTCTTACTTTTGAAAGATTAAGTGAAACCTAAATGCATTTACCAGTAAAATTCCCTCATGGTATAAAAATAATCCTAACCTAAGTTCTTTTTTTCAGTACCTTCACACGTGTGAAAGAGGGACAACTACGTTTCAAAATACCCTCAAGATCTGCGCTTTTTGATTTACATTCTGGTAACAATTGAGTATTTGCTTAAGACTTGGAAAAAAAATCTAATTTGATTCCTATAAATTGACTCTTGTAACAAAATTTTGAAGTTTTTCTAACGTTCGGGATTTGAAAAAAAAATTTATAGATGAATGAATTGTCGAAATTTTTTTATTGTTTTTTAAATGAATGCTTGAGAAGGTAACTCAAAGTTCTGAAGCCGATCCAAAAATGTTGACTTTGCAGTTTCATAGGGAAAAATGTAACAAAATATCATAAAGTGAATTAACATATCATTATTTAAGTGGCTGATGAATCGAATCTATTATAATTTACTACTGAGGAGTTGAGGAAAAGGCAGGAATTTTTTTTTGCGATACAATGTTGCAATTCGAATTACCCTCACATGAATGGTTTGAAAACCAATTCTGTGCAATGTAATTGTTCATTCTCCAGTGGCAATGAATGGCATCCATATTTTCTTCAAGTAGCAAGAGTACAATTACTTGTTAATTATTTTGTTAGTTTTGGCCGATCAACTGTTAATTTCACAATTATTATCCAGCAGTCGAGAAAAACACAAAATCTTAAATCTCATTTATTAGGTAGTAATAAGACATCGATTCTTCAATCATCTTTGCATTAATGCTTGGCTGTCCTGATATCTATCTTGTTATAATTATCTTCTTTGCGGTTTAGAAAAAGCAGCGAGAACACATTTATTAAGAAGTAATGCAATCATCTCTGATCCATCTTTACACAATTGGTTTCTAATTAATCTATTACGTAATAAGTATCTATTCTTCATTAATCTAGCATACATTATCTGTTCACTATTCTATTACGTTTCAATTATTCAGCAAAGAATAGAAAAGCCATAGGCACGTTAGCTAGCCATTTCGAGCCCAAATATTCCTCAAGTCCCGACTGAGAGACGCAGCCATCGCAACGAGGGTCACATTGAGCGCAGACAGACACCACCTGCCCCGCCTATCTTTTGCTTTGTTTTAGTTTCGTTTCATTTTCGGTCGGTTCTTTCGCATCGTACTGCACAAATTTATTAAGCATTGATCAGAAATATTTCAATCAAGCTTTCGGAAGCAGTTGGAAGTTTCAAATGACAATGTTTTGTTGCAAGATTTGAGTATCTTGGATCACGCGAGCGAAAGTTTGCAAGTGTGTTTTCTTTTAGGCTTCTTGATAGGGATATTGATCATGCAATCGACTTGTGTTCTGTGGCATCAAGAGCTGAGTTAATACTCCACAGTCCCTATCTTGTGCTTTATGTTATTTTTAGAGGAATCATTTCATTATTTTTACTTATCAGTCCAATACCATGTTACTTCTCATCGATTCCCCTCACAAGACGGACATCTATTTTATCGCTGAGATAACTCAGTCGAATCTAACTAGTGAGGGCAACGAACTTCCAGGATTTTCCGGCTATCTATTAAAAATTAAGTGATTTTGCTCCAGTATTTTTTGTGGTTTGAGTATTTTGTGTTCATGTATTTCAAATAGCAGGAAAGGATTGAGATTCATCTTGAAGAATATTTAGTACGTAAACCAGCAGTATTTGAATTGCCCTAATATTTAGGAACATGTGATGATATTCTAGAAGCCAGTGATATCCATGAAATTAATTGCAATTAGGAAAAAGAAGCCATAATATATGTGTGAATATTGGGGTAAATAAATTTTTTTTAAAGTGACTGTCATGATTTGGATTTATAAATACCCTCTTTAGAGAAATTAATAAGCAATATGGATTTATAAGTTTGTACGCTAATACATTTACATTAATGTGTAAAATTTGTACTCTCTCGTTCTATGTCTGTGCAGTCAATCCTCGAGCTGCACCGGACATCATCTAGTGCGAAAAATTAACACCAACCGTTCAACTAATACGACGCTTAATTCAAGTTATTAATAGCTGGGATTTAGTTGAATATTTTTATCCCTGTAATTTATGGCTCGTAAAAAGAACCTAGTTTAACTCAAGAATCGACTGTATTGATCTGTGGTGAAATTAATAAATGTTTTGCATGGGGCTCAGTGTCACGTTTTGTTTGTTAACTGAAACTAATTCTCCCTTTTTAGAACAAGGAAAAGCTACCGATTTTAATTTGAAATGTACAGACATAAAATTTCAAACTTTCCCCACTTTTCTGGAACATTATTCAATATTTATAACAGCGTCCAAGCATTGATGCTGTTATTTTTAATTTTGTAGGGAAATGCAAAATTATTTAATTCTGCCCCTAAATTGACGCGGGGAAATCTTAAGCGTACCGATGCACCAGCATTTTTTTCCATTTGATGGATACTCATAAAGTAGGTTATGTCATCATTCGTTGCTTTAACACGTTGTCAATATGCTATGCGGAGCAGAAGTTATACAGTAAAGAGGTTTCACTTTACGTTGGCTTTCCATAATAAGGTATGTCTTGAGCTCACATCTACCAGTCATGCGATTGGCGTCCACATTCATTTCCCCTGACGCTGCTGGTGCTTAGCCTGATGTTTTAACGTGATTTCAATGGCTGATTACTCCAGTGAAATGCCACCTGTCAGTCTTGGAATGCATTTCAACAAGGAAAACCCTTTCAGAAGAGAAATGGATCGAAATACGCGATCGAAGCTTTAAGGTCGAAGGCGGATTAGAACTCATAGGTTGGTTTCTGAAAAGAGTTATTCAATGATGAATTGTACATACGAACGAATACATAATGTGATACTCGTAAATTGTGGAACGATTTTTAAATCATTGGTTGCCAGTTGTACTGGTACTGAACTGCAAGCAAATAACACTTTATTCTGGCAACAAATGATAATTTTTACACAAGGCATAAGTCAAAATAGTTCGTTTATGTCCTTGTTTCTAAAATTCCATCTTAAGGCAGTTTTTTGTTAATTATTTTTTCGCGCAACTGATTTTGATTTCAATGTTTCATTATTGAAAGCAAGCGCATTTTTCATTTCCATTTCAGCATTGAATCACGTGTGACTTTTTACTGTTTCATTTATAATTCTGAGTTTTCATGCACATGTGTATAAATTCTGAAAAAAATCATTAATCGATTGGTATGAACAACATTCTGATTAATATTTGCATTTAGATGTACTGCATGACATTTACATTTTCTCTGTCATAAATGACGTAATCAATCGTGCAGAAATAATTTCAAAGGAATGGTTGAAAATAATCTTGAGACCTTTCCATCCATCCATTATGTAAATTTTCCAAAAGTTGCCGCATTCTCCAGATTTCTTTCAGCGTCTCTGATTGATCAGCGCTGCACAATTGTGTCTTATCACAGAAGCCGGCCGTAAATCCCTCTGTACACATGCGAAAAGAGAAAGGTAGTGCCATTACAAGTATATATATTATTTAGGCGCGTTTTCAAAATAATTTGACTGTAAAAAACAGTTGATCGACCATGGATCATATTCGAACTCTCTACGTACACACATCGTATGTTTATGAAAGTTTAAACGGCATGTGTTAATTTATCGATTCAATGCACATACAAGAGGAGCATTTAAATGTGTAGAAAGGCACAATTTTATTGATAAATTTACCCCGAATCTTATTAATGTGATGTTTGCTCATTATTCTGCTTAGAACATTTCTTATTTTAAGAATAAAATTTTCTTTTTCCCCTTTACTAAAAAAATCATTGTGAGGTAAATGCAGTAACAACAAAAATCTCAATATTGTAAAAACTTCCTTAATTTACTTCAAATTAGATAGCTTAGAATTCCTTTTGAACAGATTGCATGCTGGTTTCTAATTATGTTGACCTCATTTCCCCTGAATCTGGTGGCATTAAATTAAGGCAAAGGAAGTGACGGTTAAGTGGATTATTCAAATTGGTTTAATTCCTTTAAATCTGGTTGCTTTCGAAGGATTCAAATCTGGGGCTTTTGGGTCCTCTAAATAAAGTTTCCTTCATTTCCTTCAAATTAGATTGCATGTGATTATTTTAAATCAGTTTAGATTCATTTTTTTAAAGTCAGGCTGAACTTAATTCCTGTCAATCAGGTTTAATTTAATTTTTTTTACCAGGTTCCATTACATTTTTTATATCAAGTTACATTTATTCCATTGAAGCAGGTTGTATTTGATTTTTTAAGAGATACTGAACTTAATCCTTAGGAATCTGGTTTCATTTAACTAATTTAAATTAGGTTTCATTTATATATTTCAGGCCAGGTCGCGTTAAATTTTTTTAAATCAGATTTCTAACAAAATCCCCCCTATGGATGGGTGTTACATGAGGAGCAGATGGTGGTATCGTGGGCCTTTGTACTTAGTAGCAAAAAATTATTTTCTTCCACTTGCATGCTCAAAATAGTCGGATTCATAGTAGTAGAATGAAGAAACTAATGTATGCGTTAGGTAATTAAAGTAATGATCCCACGCTTGTATAATTTAAATGCACATTCCAATGTACAAAAACATGCACAAGATCTCATTCAAATTTGAAAGGAATTCATGAAGTAAAACTCGAGGGTGCGTTTTCCCAAGTAAAAAATTTAATTCAGATTAGAATTACATTTCCGGGGCGAAATTGTTCCTTTTACTGTCTAAAATTACATTTTCTCCCGTACATAGTAGGATGAATTGTAAAATTTATTTTTCACTATAAAATACATTTCTTCTGAAGTGGAGCTACATATTTTTTAGCCTAACTGAGACACTTGGTAGAGTTCAATGCTCGAAGCTTCTTTTATTAAATAAAATGTAAGCTTTTTCTTACATATTTATTTAAGATAACTAACTTTTAAAAATAGCGTCTGTATACTTTCGATTAGACTTTCTACGAGTGATGTGCTTTAAATGATTGCTATAAGCTTCTCCGAGCGTTTCAAAGTCACACACAGCTTTAAACATCATGCAAATGAAGATTCTTTGGCAGAGTTTCTTTCTTCAAAGGCCTTATGAAACATAAAATGACCAGAGAAAACTTTCTATGTAGTTCCCAAAAAAGTTCAGGGGAAAATTGCTGGAAATTAATTTACAATGACAGTCGCGAAATTCTCTTATTTTCTCCGAGGAAGTAGAATGTGTAGCAAGCATTCCCTTAAACCTTTAAGAGTTTTCTTGATCGAATAATAAAAATCAGTACTCAAACCTCTAAAACTCTCACAGAATCTTTCTTGCATGAGCTCATTAACGTCAGCAAGAAAGGAACATATGTGCAAAAGCTGTGTTTTGTAACAAGTTAACTTGAAAAAACGTTTATCTTTTTATACTTTTGAGTTTCAATGCTGAACATTTTTTACATAAATTCCTGTCTGCACACTTATGGCGAGCGAACGAGTGATATAAGTATTTTGCTTTCTCAGTTTGAAACGAGTTATGCTGCGTAAACTTTGTCCTTCTCTTTTTTTTACTGGTACAGATTTAGGTACATATTTTGTTCCATTAGGTACATATTTGATGATTCAATTTTAATAACTACAGCTTGATATTTACTATCAAAGGTTTGTTATGTGTAGTTCGCGCAGATTAAATTTTTCTCCTTTAATGTCATTTACACTGCAGTTTAAAATATAAAAACTATTTTTTGAGGACATATTAAGTTGTCTTTTCTAATTTAACCAAAATTCAAAAACCAATTTGAACAATGGTCATCTTAATATTGATTGAAATAATTTTTTTTGGACTACAGTCCTGTAAAGTTATCCGTTTAATGCATTTAAGGCGATTTAAATTTCATGTGTTCAAAACTTTATGATGAAATTGTCCTGGAGATTCTCGGAACACAATTTCGGAAAATTAAAAGAAACAGAAGATTTCTATGTTTGCCCCCACTTTCGATGCTGGTGTCTAATTTGAATACTCTAATCGAAGTTGTCAACATTTCCGCTTCAGTATGTTGGCTCAACGCAATGATCTCATACTGTGAGACTTGCCGAACACGACTGCTGCTGTCCAAAGTTCTCCACCACTCATATAGTCCAATCGAGTCTGAAGAACACTAAATTTCTTTCGGAGTTACTATTTAATGCCTTAAAATTAACATTTTAGTTCCTGGATCAGGTTGTTAATGTTAATTCCTTGTTAATGAGTTGTACTTAGCATCCAAATACAGTATTTCAATAAGTTGAGCAATTGTTCTCATTGGAGCAGAAAAATTTTCCATCAGTTATTTTTGTAGAATTAGTGTTGCACATGAACCTAAGTTAAAAAAATCTAGATTAAATGGATTTAGGCCACTACAGTACTTCTGCTGTCCTTATTATTGTTGGGCATCTGTTTTAATTTCAAAATTAGTATTACTGCAGAAAGTGAGTTACCTGAAATTCTAAGAGCAGTTACGAAAACTGACCTGCGATATGTTGAGTCTAAAAACTTTTGATAAGAATCGTTTTCGTACTGTTTTTCTCTCGTTTTTCTTTTGTTTTCATTCTTCCCGTGCGTCATTCATAGAAAAGCAATTTAATCGTAACGTGTTTTCTCTTTGATTGATCGGGGCAGTGGATTTACTTAAATGCAATGTGTAGCCTTCTTCCTTTTTGTGAACTCTTCTTTCTACTGTCCTCCCCGTCTCTTTCCTACTGAGTAAAATTCCCCTTGCATGCCTTCTTACTTAATCTCTGTCAAGAGAGTAGCTCCTGTAGCATTGTTCAAGCATGAGCACTTTTTCAACGGAGTTCAACTTTAAAACATTGCTCTTAGGATGTTAATTGGGTTTACTTTTCGAGAGTTGCCTCCAAGTTAAAATGATAAAATTGTCACAATATTTTTGAGCTCGTCCAAGGTTTCAAAGGTAATTAAAAATCAGTCTTGCAAAATAGGTTTCAAGACTTTATTTGCGTGCGTTGAAATCAAAACCAAGTGCAGTGAATAAATTCTCAGAAAAACACTTCCACTAATATCACACAATATTTTTAAGCTCGTCTAAAGCGATGATAAATAGGTTTCGGCTCCACCCGTTTAATTTCAAACGTGAAATACTAAACTAAAACAGAAAATTCCATTTAAATAAAAAAATGAATCACTCCAGACAATTGGAAAGTTAAACAAGTACATGGCTGAGACGGTATTTCTAAATCGAGCTGATGCACAACAGGCGTTGTAATCGAAATTAGATCTTTAAATTTGGTTGAAATCTACAGTAAAATATTAAATACATTAACTAGTACAAGCCTTCAAAATAGGGATAATTATGAGGTAACCATATTTCTTATCATTAAAAAATACACAGTCACTTTTTCCATACTACATTTAAGCACATGAGCCATTGTCACTGAGTCAACCAGACTTGGCTGTTCTCCCTCACATTAATCATTCCAGGAAACAAAACGTGCGGGTACGCAATGAAAATACGAGGAATGCATGTTAATGTTGTACTCTTTATGGGTATTTTCTGAGTTTGATTAAATCAAGAGACCCAAATAAAACGCTACTGAACTCTCAAACCATAATACTTGAAAAATTTAAGGCTACTTGTATATATAGATCAGCAGGACTGCTTCCGATCTAACATTTCGACAACGCAGCTATTCAGAATCAGTTGCCATATTTTTACTCATATATCGACGAAGAGAATATTGTTCTCGATCTATTTCTTGACTTTAGCAGAACGTTTGACTGTGTTGATAACAGTATATTTCTTTCCAAGTTCCAAAGAGACAGTGTTAATGAAGTGGTTGCTAAATGGTTTTAATCATTCTGAACAAATCATGAACAATTTGATGGATTCGATAATTCCAACTCGGAACTTCTTGATATTATTTAAGGTGCTCTACGAGGATCAGCTTTATGAATTTTATTTTTCATTCATCAATTGATTTGTTGAATGTATTTCATTCTTCATTTCATACTTTTTGCTGATGAAACTACTCTTTCTTCAACCATTTCTAGTGAAAACTGTGACACAATGATGAAAAATAATAAAAAATGAATTAGAAATGTCTCGATGAGGTTCTAAGCGGAATAAAATATGAATCGGTGTCGATAAAATTAAATTTGCCGTATTCTTCTACAAGCGAAATGCATTTTTTATTTATAACTATCGGTGACTGAATCATACAAACCAACTCGTCCAGAGTAATTATCCGGAAACTAATTCATCCACATTTCTAGAACTTATTTTATAATTCTGATTTTCAAGGAGCGCGCCTTGTACGCTAATTGTAAAATATGTAATTCAACTGAAATTCTCAATTAATTAAATATTTTCTGACCTGGAAAAATCTTCACAATACCGTGCAGAACCTGAATAGAGTCCTTGTGGGGAATAAAATATTCAAAATTGCTTAAAATTCTTTACTTTCGGTGAGTCATACGTTACGCCATATAAAATTATTCGATTTCTACTTGAGCATTATATTCACTCTGGTTCCTCTCCTAATTTCGAGTTGTGGTGAAATTTTTCCGTCTCAAAAATAAGACTCGTCTAAATTTGTTTTCCGATGTTAAATGTCTTAGCTCAACTCTTTCAAGGCTAACTCCTCATCTCATTTCCAATTTCGAGCTTCTGCATCACTATTGTAAATTATCTCCGACATGATCATACCAAATTATCATTCACTTCTATTATACCCACAATCCTCACCACCCAAATCATAAAATTTTTCTCTCAACGTTTACTTTGAATAAATTCAAGGTCTTCCCAAACTTTGTTGTCCAGAGCTCTCTTCTGGCCGTTCGCAACAGCAGCAGCAGCATTTGCAACGCTTTTCCTGCTCTTGACTATCTATCAATGTTTCCGCTCTGCTGGCTTTGATTGGAGATTCTCCAGCGTCGTCTCTTTCACAACAGCAGCAACAGCACATGCACCGAGAGGCCCACTCTGAAGACCAACGGAGATATTCTCCGAAGTCTACGACATCATCTTCGTTTTTATCTGCTTCACTCCTGAACTTCTCTAAGCATGCGGATCTGAAATGAGAAGAAAGTATTTCCTTTATCGGGGAAAGAGATAAACTGTCAATTTCTGAGTTTTTTTCGAAGCTCTATAATGAATAAGTTAATTGTTCTCAATTAAATATCATCCGAAACTATGCGATTTTTCGTCAGTGTACATTTTCTTTATCATATTTCTCTTTCAGTAAAGAACAACAAATAAATATGAATACATTATGTAGCAACTTAAAACATGCTCCACTATGACAAACCATTTAACTTGACTTCTCTTCAATTTTCCTTACGCCACCTCATTCAGCAATATTAGAACACAAATCATTGAGAATTTTAACATTCAGTATAATTACCTTTCACTGAGAGCGTCATCGCTCCGTTTGCGGTCCACGTTCAGAAGTTGGTGGAGGCAACCGGAAAATTCAGCGACGTCGAGTGAGCCGTCGTCGTCTCTGTCGCACATGCGCGCACTCACGGTGAGCGTCATGAGGTTCCTCCAGGTGGTGGTGGTCTCCCACTGCAGGCCGCGGCTCAGGTCCATCTTCAGGTCCTCGCAAGACTCTGAACACATCATGCTGCAATGTAGCACACATACTACGCAAAGACACTGAACTACAAAGAAATTAGTAATGTCTAGTTTTTATTTGATTGAATTTACCATTTATTCAATTTCATTTAGTAGTATGAAGTTTTTACCATTGTGGCAAATTGTAAGATAATAGAGTACAATAGAGTTGAAAAAAATGGAAGGACACAAGCTTCTGTAATCTTTTTCAAAAAATGAAGGTCGTAACAAGTTTCCATTCGCATGTGTAGGTTTTATCTCAGATGTTGCTTAAGAGGTTTCATTGATAATTTTTTTTATAATTGAAATCAATCCATTGTTTTAATGGCGTAGATGCATTACCTTAAGTTGTTATTAGGTCAAATACTTAACAAGGTTAAGAAGGTTTCAAATTATCAGGACAATGGGTCCCATAAACTTCATCACTTGATCCTTAAGTGACATCACTGGATGTACTGTACATTTATATTGTTGTTAAAATTGTCAGTTCTATAAGAGACACAAACTGCATCACTGTTTGCCGAAATACCTGTACAAAAATACAGTAGAATATAACACAAAAATATCGCTAATCACGTTTTCACTCAATTTCGAATACCTCAAAACCAAGTACAAAAATGCACAAACCAAGTTTCAGCTCATGAATTTACACTGAGTGCGTAAGAAATTGCTGATTCCAGGTGTCAAGAAATAAAATATAAGCTAGATATAATGATACTAAAAAAAATCAAAATGACAATAGAAGTGCCTAAAAAAGGAATAATGATCATAAATGCCTGGAATATAATAATGCCTAATGATCAAAATATAAAAATGCCTATTGCACAGTTGCAGTAATGAAATTTCGACGAAAAATCTTGGAATTTAAAATTCACTCTAAATTCCAAATTGACAGCTTCTGTTGATGATTCTCTCACACTTGCCTTCTGCAAACACTCCAGCCTGAAATAAAATAGAAAGATTTTACACTTTGAGAGAAAACCCGTTCACAGATAGATAGACGGTTGTAAAAATGACGATGTAATCCCAATATCTGGAAAAGTTTCTTTCTAGTATTTTGTTCCCCATAGATACCTAGATAGACTTTCAAATATCACTATTAATGTGCAAATGTGAGTTCAAATAAACTCACACTGCAACACATTTTTGCGCGGAGGGAATATGGAATCTTTAACTAATATAGTCCATCTTCAGGGGCTATCAAAATCGAACAATAAATTGATTTAGATCAAGACTACAGCATTTCAAGCATTTTTCGTCCCAAGAACATAACTTATGAAGTTATCATTGATGATTTGAGTTTATTTTAAAATGCCGTTCAAGTTCGAGTTTTGACACAAGGACAATAGAGTGTAATCCGAATCTTCGCTCACCGACATCATGACGAGACCCCCCAGGGCCACCAGCAGCAGCTGAAACTGAGAAAAACTGGTTAAGTTTGGAAACTTTCATCACAGTGAATAAAAACTTAAACGATTTTTATTTAACGGCCATAAATTTAGAAAAGTACACTCATGGAGTCTAACCCAATGAGGTTATGATGTGAAACTCTCTAACATTGAACGACTGAAACTACCAGCCTGTTAATTTTCAGGGCCTTTCAAAAATACGAGTTTGTCGTAGCTTTTAAGCTACACGCAAAATATTCTTGAATGTGATTTATTATATAGATGACATAACGTGGCCGTTTCAAGAAAAAGTAGGACCATGTTCAAGAATGAAACACTGTTGTTTTCCTCGTGAGCTTTTTATTTTTTTACAAAACGAAAAGATTCGATTTCTAACGCAGATCAACCTGAATCTTGATCAGTTGTAGGTGTATCTATGCCAATAATTCTGAGCGACAACTTACTGTTTCTGTTGTCTTTGTCTCTAAATTTTGTAAGGCAGCGTCAGTGTGAAATGTTGTATCAATTAATTAAAGTTATCGAAAAAATAAATTTGACTTCAGATAGAGAGATAAATAAAGATAAATTGCGAAGGAATCCAGTTCATACGATCAAATCTAAGTAAATTTCGGGAATAATATGACTTTGGATCTGCCATGTCGTTTGTGATTGCTTTGTTTTGCTATTATTGCTTTGTGTGAATTATGCACATTGCCCAAAACCCAGAAGTCTTTCTGTACGTAAAATGACACATTGGAAGCAACAAAATTTTGTTGCTACATTGAGATAGTTTCTTCTCATTCTACTAATTCTACTTTCTGAATAGGTGAGCAGATACAGCTATTACGTAGGTCAATAAACTTGTGGTGAATCGTTCATCGTGTAATTTCATTCATTTTATATATTACACTTTTTTTTCTTTGGATTTCGGAAATTTTTTCAGTGTATTATTCAATTCACAGAATTATTTTCATTTCCTATTTTATTTCAAATAAATATGGAAATACTGCACTATAAAATATTGCGTAAGAAATCAAGTCTAAAAAATATCAGTTTCTAGAAAATTTGTGCGCATCGTCAAACCAAAGTCACTTGCGTAGTGCTTGCTACACCGGGTGTCCCACAAAAATGTCTCTGAGTTTTCAATTGATTATATATTCGCTTTAAATTAACCTATTTTAAATGTCTTTTTCACAATGTATTAATTTTTGTTTCCTATTTGAACAATTAAAGTTTTTGAAAATCGTTTAATAACCACTTTACAATGATCGATTTACTGAAAAGGGTAGAAAAACTAATTGTTCAAATGAAGAGTTTTTAAAACAATCTTGACATTCTTCCCTTTTTTGCACTTTCCAAAAAACAAACAAACAAAATTTAAAAGAGTAACATATCATTACCTTAAATAACGATGAAATAAATAAAGTAATTTAGGATCCTTCGACATACCCTCTATTTCTCTCAAGGCAAGTATTACTTTTAGCCACTATTGAGCGAAGAGTTTTGCCGATTATTTACTCGTTTTCTTTCAGTTCTTGGAACACTTCTCCAATTCGTTGTCGAATAATTATTAATGATGAAGGTGATACATACTTTGGGGTATATATGATACATCATTATGAAATTATATTTAACATTAGGTATTGAGAAAGGAAGACGAGTCACCAGTGTTATTTTTAAAACTTTTCCTATGAACAATTAGTTTTTCTACCTCTTTCAGCAAATCGATGTCTGTAAAGTGGTTTTTAAACGATTTTCAATAACTTAAATTATTCGAAAAGGAAATAAAATTTACTACATTGTGAAAATAAGACTATTCAAATATGTTAATTTAATGCGGAGATATAATCAATTAAAAAGTCGGGGACATTTTTGTGGGATACCCGGGGAACACATCGTGAGAATCAATTTGCATGCAAGAATGCGTTCAGTTTTTATTAATAGAAAAATCGTAGATTGGAGGAATATCTTGAAAAAAGTTTGGTAAATATTTGTAACAATTAAAAACCATGAACTGGCGAATTCATTCTCTTAAGTAGCCTGAAACGATAGTCAAGGATTCTTCAGTGGACGATTGTGTCCAGTGTGCGTAAATTTCTCATTTGCCTTTTCACCCAGTAGCCTATAATTTCCTATTATTTAAGATCAAAGAAAATGACGTGTTTAGAGGTCACCTCCTCAAAAAACATATATTCTGCACGCACAGCTTTGAATTCAACACACAACTCAAATTTCACTAGTCGTCTAGTTAAGGCAAGATACTAGAAATCAGAACTAACGGACATTTCTACCATATTTCACTTTTGTTTCAAATGCCATCCATGAAACAAATGAGACCATTCAAGGCTCCAGCTGCTTTAAATGCGTTAATTTTTTAGAACACATTTGGTCAGCCAAGACTGAATGGACTTTGATGCACTTCCGACGTTGACGAGATTGTGTGAGGTCAGAAAGCAAAAATTGCTAATAAATAATTTTAATTTACCGAGAATGAACGTTTGCACCCAAAAATAAACAAGTATTTAGGGTAAAACATTTAAATTTATTGGTTACGAAGACCTAGCAAAATGAATCACGGCTCATTAAAGATTGATGTTTCACACGTTGCAGTCCGCTGAGATTTTTTAACAGAATTGAAAACACCAGCTACAAAACTCATTGAAAAAATATGGTGATCCATATTATCAACAAACTTTGAAATATAAAATGATTTCGATTCGTATTAACCGATGAACACAAATTTTACCTTCATGTTGGTATGTTGCGATGACACTTTCAGAATACCAGACCCTCGGCTGAACAAAGCTCAAGTGACCGACCGGCTCGCTGCTGCTCAAGACGCCCAATGCTCGACCTCGGCCGAGACCTCCTGTTATAGGCGACTTGTGAACTCCGGGACACATGTCCGCCCACTACAATTATTGGGACTGAATCGGAAATTAAATTATAAAGTTTTTATAATATTTAAACCTAATCTTTACTTTCTTCATCATCTCGAAAGTAATGAACGCTTTTGATTGAAAATGAAGAAATATCTTACAGAACGAAATTTTTAGGGCATGGTGCGTAGATAATATATTTTCGCAAGAAATGACACAAGCAAATCAAGATAAATCGTTATATTCAAAGGTTGATGCTAAAAATTCATTAGAGAGCAAAATATTACAGAATTTATTATGCGTTAGCAAAAGTCATTCCGAAATTTAGTCGTTGAAATAAAAATTTGGATGAAAATGAGTCATTCATTTGAAGAGCTTAATTTTTCAATTCTATCTGATTCATTATGGGTTTTTACTCTGGAATAATTCTCATTCCGGCAATCATTGTTTATATTTACTCATAAAGCGCAATTCAATTGTGATCAAAGCACAAGGAAACTGCACATTGTGCGCACATTTTCATGTAACTGTATGTTTGCTTGTGAAAGTTGTACCAATGTGTTTTGCAACAATTAATACGCTCGTGGGATCAATAGCTAGATATTTTATTGTTTTAGTTTCATAGATTACCATTTATGATCTACAAAATATCTGATGAAGATGAAAGTTTCATTTTTTACATCTTTTCACCTCTGATGATGAGGTACATGTATAGATCTCAAAACATTTTTTGTTAAATTTTATTATTTTAACTTTGTTTCCCTTTTTGACGTTGAAGGTTAAATTTCTTGGCAATTTTCTAATGAGTGATAACATATTTTAACAAATAAATTGCCGTTGTAAAAGGACTGCGAAATTCCTATTATCTATAGCCCTGTGCTGCATTTCAGTTCCACTGCATATGGAATCATTTCAAAATCGTTTTCCTTAATCCCGGAAGAAAAAATTTAGAAAAATTACTTGAAAAGCTGCGCAACCACTGGACGCCATTCTAATGCAAAATTGACCAGCTTTGATGTATTCATTAAACTGCTCCATCGTTCCATTTCTTGAATGAGTAGTAGTTTCGTACATCTGAGCATCTCACATTAATTTCATTATCTACACTACGAACGTTTGTTAAAATTAACTGAAGAATCTTAAGATAATAATATCCGTTGATCTTTCTACGCGTTTTTAACTGATGTTTTCTTGATTTGTAACTCCAAAGCATTTTTTGCTTGGAATTTTCACTACCAAAAGCTTACCGAATTTTATTCCTCCGTGATTACAGATGCATCATATAAAAATGAATTTTCACAGATGTATCATATCATATGTGTGCAACAAGCCTTTCTTTCAAAGAAGGCAAGTATGATACTAACTTGTCAGTTCGTGTAAGACAAATGTTATAAAATGAAGCAAGATAATACTTAATAGTATTACTTGAAGATATTCACACTTTTCAAGCATATACTAGCTACACAAGGCACGGTCCTTATGCTGTACTCTGTAACTTAAATCATCATGAGCGCAATTTTATGAATATTAAGTGAGCAAAAACAATCACTCATTCTTCTTCTAAATCCACGTATGCCAGACTTCTTTTCCATTTTGTGCGATATTTTGAACTTATCATTCCCAAATGAAGGAGAAAGTCGTGCAGAATATTTGCAAAAGTAAAAATTAATCTTTTTGTATTATTCATTTGTATGGAAAAAAATATCTTTTGTTCCGCTTGCGACGAAACACTGGAATTTTCAATTTGCTTAAAGCGAGAAGACGATTTTGAAATTATAGCAAGAATAGTCTTGTAACAGTTTATATCTTGAAACGCACGAAACTTAAAGCGCGGGTAGAACAGAATTACTGTTCATTTATTTCTTGTTTTTCCTCGTGCGTCACAACAAACGTCAGTTGGTCCGTCGTTAACATTTACATAATAACATACATTCTTTTTTGGTTTTTGATTGATATATCAAACACTGGTACGAGTGCACAAGCATTCTCAACGATTTTATGAGACTCAA
Source organism: Platorchestia sp. MABIK (assembly GCA_014220935.1). Taxonomy (NCBI): domain Eukaryota; kingdom Metazoa; phylum Arthropoda; class Malacostraca; order Amphipoda; family Talitridae; genus Platorchestia; species Platorchestia sp. MABIK. The sequence goes on along the minus strand of JACJUY010000012.1, from coordinate 259,351 downwards.
ACTTGATTTTTCCCGTTGATTCCACCTGTTGAGCTAGTTAGAATGAGAGTCGTCGTTCACAAATGCGTTTCCAAGTTTCAAAAACATCTGCTCTCTATCACAGTCACTGTACATCATTGAAGGCTATAGAAATATTTGAATCTGACATCTAACTATATTCAAGTCTCAGAAGCAAGACCAAGGTAGCAATACAGAAAAAGTATAACGTAAAATGGGCTACGGTGCTTCGTAATAGTGTTTGTCAAAGATTGCCAAATATTTTCGTATTCCCCAATTGGCTTACAACTTATGTCTAGACTCTAGAGTGACATTTGGACTACATTTTGTAACTGCGAAACAGTGCAGTCACGGTAACCTACGCGCTATTTTGAGGGGAATGGACACACAATTGGAACGGGGTATCATGAAATGAATTATTTCGTATCGAATGGCAATGAGTGAAACTAAGGATGTTATGTTTAAAGTACTGTAGGATAGTAAAGGTTGAATAATGTGATAATAAGGAATTTAAAGCTCCCAGAGAGTTCATATTATCAACAATGACGTCATATTTCATTTGAAACTGATTCGATTTATTTTAAGACACGACGAAATTCTTTGGAACATAAATTTTCTCAAAATTTGAAAGCGAAAAAAATGCTCATTAAATTAGTCTTTTAATTGCAAAAATTAAAAAATCGAAAATGTTTCATACACTGGCTCCATCATCAGTTCTGTAAAATACAAAGTATGATGAATCCAGCGTAAGCATGGAAACACGGTCGATAATAAATTCCAGAATATACAAAAGAAAGAAAAAAGGACAACTTTGCATTAACTATCTGAAGGGGATACGAGCTAAGCAAGTTATTTAAAAAAATTTTCCTTAAAAATTTCTAAAGGTTCTAAAATCCTAAGGTCGAAATTATGGAAGAACTATCAATTATTTTAAAATCATCATCACGTATAATTGCACTACACTTCTCGGTATGGCTGCGTCCTGCTGAATGAGTAGGACGAGCCAGCAAGTTCCTTGTACGAAAGTCCTTCCGCGGTGCTCTGCCACTCCTACTGAAATATTGCGTGACGTCATTACGACTTACGCCGATGCGCACTGTGCACAACTATTTTTATCAACAACAGAAGAGCGTCTTCCGCAAGTAAAATCGGTCTATGGTTAACTTTGAGGTTGTAAATTTTCAAAATTTAATAATGAATTTGTGGGGGAGCAAAAATTTCTCTATCATGTTCGACCAGTGTGTGAAAGTAAAAAATCAGTCTCGAGCTTGTTAAGACATTAAGATTAATAAATATTGGCACACTGAGTAATAATTTTTCAGCAACCCTGAGTAATAATTTTTCTGTTGACAGAAATCATTTTTTACACTCCTTCACAAACTTTTATAATATACCGTTAAGGAAATTGTTTTTTTTTCAATCTTCAAGAATCAATCATCATGTTACTCTACTTATCAAAAGTGTTAAGTGATTAACATGAATGCAAAAGTTTTATACTAAAAGATATAAGATCAAATTAAACTGACAGCCAAATATTTGAACTCTACGACTGAGCCCAGCGCGTTGAACCCTGGGTTGATGAACTCTGGACTTGTGTACTCTGAGCGCTTGGAATCTGAATGATAAAATCCGGAGTTGTCATACGTAATTTTTTTACTTTGTGAGTCATGTAAAGCTAGAATAGGAGAGACGTTAACATCTGCATGGTAATATATCTTCCTCTTTTGTTTTGAACAATACGAGTTCAAACATGGGTCACAGGTTGTACAGCACTGCGACATCAAATAAGTTGGTATGCACTTGGAGAGGTCTATGAACCTTGGTTGAAATTAACGTTGTTCACAAGTTAGTTACTTGATTCTGCACATAGCTGTTCGGAAACTACATTAAATTTGTAGCGATATCCCCAAAATTTTTTTTTAAAGAAATTTCAATTTTCGCTTTTAAATTGGACTATTTTTAGGTCTACTTCACACAAAAAATTTTCATTTTCACACAAATGGAGTTTACTTTAGTACAATATGAAATTTAACTTCATTCAAAATTCAATTTCTCGAAAATGAAACTCAAGTTTACGCTAACGAAATTAAATTCCATAAAACTGAAAATAATTTTTTTCGAGTACAAAATTTATTTTTCAGGTAGTTCAATTACATTTTGAAAAATTTTAATCTTAACAGAATCGTGAGCTTCGGCTATTGAGAGACTTGATTGCATATTGTTAGCGACTTAATTTCCAGAAATAAAAGAAAATAAAAGCATGCAGGTTATAGAAGCATGGTCTGATTACCTCAAATAAGTGATGTTGAGAGATTAATGATGCTGAAGATTTTCATATACTTACTTTTTTAAAGGTATGAAAACGACTTTCAAAAATTTATTAAGAAAGAGTTTGAGTGCATTTTCTACTTAAATAAATACTTTTAATACACGCAACACTTTTAATGATTTAAAATACCGTTATTTAGCTTAAGCTGACAATATACAAGAATTTCGTGCACGCATAATGATCCATATACTATTACATTTGCAAAAAGTAATGAGACTTTTTTGAACCTCTCATTGTTCCAATTACAAGATGCATGAAGATCTCCATTTCTCTCTTTGTCGTTTCACTAGACGGTAAAACAAATGTGTTCATCTGAAGTGGAATGAAAAAATTAGTGTACACAAATACAAACACCTATTTGAGCATGAAATTATTACAATAAATTAAAACTCATTAACAAAAAAGAATACTTTGCAAAAAAAGTTAGTGATGAACATAGAATTTATATATACGTGAAATTGAATTTCATTATTGAAAAAATGAATTTCTTTTGTGTGAAAATGGATTCCATTTGTATGGTATCAAATTTCGTATGGGGAAATTTAATTTAATTTTCATCATATTAAATTTCATTTGCGCGAAAAAGAATTTCATTTACAGGGTATTAAATTTAGATGGTGTAAAATTGAATTTCGTTGCTGTGAAATGAATTAGTAAATGGTATCCCTACAAGTCATCCACACTTGATGTTTGCTAGGCTCTTGAAAAACATTTGAAAGACCCAGCAAGAATGAAGCACAGGAGGCCAGTAAAGGGGCTTTCACATGATCAGTTTTTCTGTCAGTCACACTCACACTCACGGACTGAGGTCAAAACACTCGCGTTCACACGTACGTTCTCGTGACTGAAGTGGCGCGCCGCTAGCAGGCTCGGCGGTAGTTTACAATGTATTGTCGGGATAGGTTCGCCGTGTCCAAAGCAAGCTTATTCATTGGCTTTGCGATCAAAAAGGGGAATAAACTCCGCAAATAGATAATGGGTTAATGAATGGCTAGCTAAACATCCACAAAATGGGAGTTAGAACCAGATTTGCAGGGAGCGAAGGCTAAATGACCAGATTTCGTTCACTAAATATTTGCGCATTTATTTTTCCTTGTCGCAGCATTTGTAAAATTTGGTTACACTAAATCTAACAAATACTACATCTACAACAAATGTAATAATCTACTTTATAATAATTTCAAGTCCAGGTTATATTTTCCGCCTGTTTAATACAGTTTTGCATGTAACAGCGTTTAATAGTACAGCTCGTAAATTGAATTTTTTTCTTTCAGAATTATATTCGTTCTTTTCCTAGCAACACAGCGACTAGAATATTTAAATAGCAACTGAAATCTGGCTCACATTTGTTAGAACTGTATAATTGGATGCCCGCGTAAATCTGGCATTCGCAAGCAAAAATTTTAAAAATATTAATGAGCCTCTGAAATTACTCCGCGATAATATCTAATAATTCATGTGAATGTGACAGCTGTACGGGTAAACTAGTAGAAATTTAGACTTATTTCACGAAACATTTGCATGCTGAAATCATATGTAAAGGAGAATTCATGTAAAAATATGTTGTGTTATTTTGAAAATGCCGAATAAATTGTTGAAATCGCACTTACGGTCAAATATTGAATTTTTCCATTCTTATAAACAAAAATAATGTGCTATTGCAGTATTTCTTCAGCGAATATTAAATAAGATGGAAAATTATGCGTAAATGGCACTGACACAGGACGAATGCATTATGAGATGCTTGTAACAAATTAACTATTGTTTCCCGCATCATTATGAATACTGGAAAAGTACGCACCTTTGAATTAGGTGCTACCCCCTGGAAAATAATAGATTTCTTGGAAGCATTTCATATGCTCTAAATTCTTTCCTAAACTATCTTCGAAACGTATAAATTTTTTCATCAAACCATTCTCATTAAACTAATAATGTGTTGCTTCATTAACATATTTGAGCGACTTGCATGTTATATCTCTGCTCTTGTATTCGTCGCTTTGCACTTTCTACAAAGCAGGCTGCTCATGAAAATAGCTATTTTATTATTGAGACCAGGCGGAGACCATTTGATTCGGGGGAGCGATCACAACCATCCTTACTACACGCCGGGTGGGCAGAAACTGACGCGCAAACAGATTCCAGAAGCAAAGCAGCAGTCAAAGCTGTCAGTCCATGAGTGCCGAGTAGAGAACAAAGAGAGTACGCATGCCCAAATATGGTATTGCGGAGCTGTGACTGCGAGTGTGACTGACAGAAAAACTGATCGTGTGAAAGCCCCTTAAGCAACTCACCCTTTTTGAAAATCCTCACCGAGAAACTTATGAAGCATAAAAAGTTTGTGGTACTTTCAGATAGTAGATGAAGTTTAAAAATATTTTCGAATGCTACAATTAAAATATTAACAATCATTACATATTGCTTTCAAAAATGACGAATGTTGTCCCTTAAAATAACGTGCTACTAAAAAGAACAGAAAGGAAAAGTCGTCGCGCTCTACTTCCAGTGTCACTGAGCAATTTTTGCCATACGAAAAAATGAGAATTTTATTGGCGTTAAAAGATATTCTGATAGAACAATATAATAGATAGAGTCCCTGAATTTAAAAGATCCAAAATCGTTTGAAATAATCCTCCAATTCAATTTGTTTCTTTGTGTATTGTTTTTTAGCCTACTACTTAGACAAGGAACCGTTTACTGTTTAATGTTTCTAATGCCACTGCAACATATTGTTAGAAAAGGTTTGAAATTTCGCTGGAAAATTACTCTGACACAAGAGCTATAGCAATAGTACATCGTCTGACAATTTTTCATCACCGATTAATTTGACGCTACGGTGTCGTGTCGTGGCCACCTGGATCCCCTGATTGAATTCTGCGAAGTTTTGCATGTGCGACATAAGACGGGAAGAGTTTGTAGCAACAAACCTGATACCTAATAGGAATCAGAAAGCAATATCTTGCAAGAGGTCTTGTGGTAAGTAATGAACAATAGAATTAAAAGAGTAATTGCGCGTTTAGGCAATAATAGTGGTACCCAACTGATCCTAGCCTTATCTAACATAAACTATCTAACACAATCAAACCATAACCTAACCTATCCTTAGTTTTGCATAATAAGCCAACTTGCTAACCCTAACGTACCTTTACCAAACGAGGAATTTTCTATTCACCTGCCAGTTGATGCAGTGACAGCCGTCAGCTTGCGAGAACGTGCGCTACCAGCTGTAAAGTTACGGCGTCGTAAAATGTTAACAAATCAGAGCTCAGACAGCGACCTGGAAGTTGAACGGCTTATTGCGTGGCATCATCTTTAATCGCATCTATACCACTAAATCGAATCTATTAAAGACGACTCTCTGAGTTGCCAGAATAAATTTTTCCTGATAGTGTTAGTGTGAGAAATTTGTTTGCATGTTTATTTATTGAAATGTGACAGGAAAGGTGCAGATGGATGAAGATACGAATGCAAGCTGATGTAAGCAATTTAAAATTTTGTAGAACTTCAGCACCTGATTTCATAGAACATGTTTCTCGAAATTTTATCGTTCTGTTGAACTTTTTTCTTCGAGTTTTAGTCGGTGAGGGCGTCTCCCTAATTTCGTTTTGTCGTAATTATAGATTCATTTCATAAAAAAAAGCTTCCAAACGTTTATGTGTGTTTCTTGCTTGCCTTGCGGTCATTGTATTTAAAAAGATATGTATTATTTCCGTGGAGTTATTTTATATAGAAAATGTATTGCAAACACTGAAACAAAGTCTTTCCTGTAAAACGAAGTGTTTGTTACAGCTTCGCATTACCCGAAAATTACTTTACAGTTACTTTGTTCTTGATTTTATGAAAAGAGACTTTACGCACCCACCGTTGTGTAACTTCGAGCACCAAGATCACACTTTATTGGTTTCCGAGAATGTCTCACAATATCTAAGAAAGCTCATGTCATTCTAGAACATCACAATACTTTTTCTCATTTTACCTGATTTTTTGTGCGTCACATTTTTCAACTGGCAAAGAAACAATTGATAATGTTAGTTGTCCTCCAACTTCAGTTGATTTGATGCTGTTCTTTCAATAAAATTTAGAGACATTTTCTCACCATTGGCAAAAACTGATTTTTAATTCATCAAAAGTGTTTTGAAGTGAGCAGATATGATTTTAAATTTGGTGAATAGCCACCACCAGCCATCAATTCAAATGACACGAAACCTGGTGCGTGGGTAGACATAATGTAGCTAATTATTTTTTGTTTTCCTGGAGCATCAAACGGAACTTAATTAGGCTGCTCCGTTGTCAGTATTTAAATCACGACATATTCTTTTGTTTTGTTTCAAAAATTAAAATATCGCTTGCTGGTAATAAAGTACAATTGTTGAAATTTTAGAAAATCCAAGCTTGACTTTTTTAGTTCGTCTCACCTGTCGAACATGAGAGAAGGATTTTAACCTCAAAAAATAGTTCTTTTATTTGAAAATTTCTGACAGCAAAGCCAGTCAATTGGCGTCGATGTGCGTATTTGGAATATTATGTTTTACCTTCGACACCATCCTCACGTCTCCAGAGCCGGACGTGGGCTGGCTACGGAACAGTAAATTTATTTCTAAAAACCCACTTGAGCGCGGCTACTTTGCTACAAATGGCCGAATTACTTGCCTCGAAAAATTGCTTGACCAATATTCTAGTATTCTCACCTTTAACCCTTTGCTGATACCTAAAATAACATTAAGGGCAAGATCAAGTTAAGCCTTGCTCAACAGTATGGCGAATGAAGGCTCTTATCTATGATCAGTAAACCTTATGGGCGTTAAACTGCTGTCTAGAAAGGAATCACACAGTCGAATGCTTAATAACATGGAAAACAAACTGTGCTTTCCAAGTTACATTTTTTGCTATCAATAATACGAGAGAAAAACTTTAAATAAACCGCTACAAAAGCTTCTGATGTTGAAAGGCAGTAACTAGCCTGTCAAACTGTACTTTTCCTCAGTTTGAAATTTACATCGCTTTTTGAGTGTTGCATCATTAATTCTAAGGGAGAAACTTGAATCTTTTTAAATATTTATCAAGCGTGACCTCAGAATTTGTTACCCGCTCACAGGTTGCCATGATAGACTCGCATAAATGTAGTCACAATCACGCTAACGTGCACTGTTTGGCATGAAGGTTACTCTCTCGATACTATGACAATATACATGCTGATGGCAAGTAAATCCTTCAAAAAATCTTTTGAGTCAATGTGCTTAACAAAATATTTGAGTGCTAGTTTTGGTAGGACATGCTTAACTTTATGCTAAATTTTACGTATTTGCTATAGTTCGCCTTTATAATTGAAATGACTCAATTATAGTGACTAACTCAATCAATATTTACAACAAAGTTGCATTCATTATTTGTTTAAGTTTCCATAAAATGATAAAGTTAATTTTTCTTCCATGCGTTGTTTCTCAAATGAAAGAAATATTTTTTTTTGCAAACCAGTAATTAGCGGTCAGGAAAGATTCTTTTTCATTTTCAAAAGAGTTCTAGCAGCTGCTAGAGTACATGTATTATCTCAATTTAGCCAAATATAAAAAATAGCTATTTATATACTCATTATCTTACTCATATTATCTCCATAAGGTTGATGAACCGTATGATGATCAACTGCGAAACAATTTTTTTGAACGGAATTGTTAATATAAATGAGAAATTCTTACCGAGTCCTTACGAAAAGAAAACACTTTTAGGAATAGTAATTCAATTTAATACCAGTCAAATGTCACAAACAGAGGAATAAGTCTTTATTCGTTTAATTTTCACATTGGATTACCCAGTGCGATGTGAAAAATACATAATATTCTATCGGTGCAAATGAACGTGAGAGCCCCACGAGTGCTAAGTCTTGAGGTACCTTTTGCGTCTATGATTCGTAGTTGTAAGGAAGAAATCATGATCAATACCTGGATTGGGTAGTATTCCTTATAGGAATTTACTTCAAAAAATGCATGAAATATCTAAATTAAATAAGAGAGGGTTGTTTTTACGATTAGTACACTGTTCAACTTCGTGTAAATTGCATATTTAAAGAACTAGAATTTTTTCCTTGTTACTCAGTTCTTACTCTTTTTTCAGTTAGCTCACTTTGTGTCTAACACATTGCGTGCGGAAACTTGTGTAAAATATGAGCAACTGTAGAAATTGAACCATTGTTTGTGGTCAGGTTGTACCAAACAAAATCCCGCTGAGCTCCATTCAGATTCACGAAAGCAATAGAATTTCTCTTCGCTAAATAACAATGTGAGGTGTATCTCGTTGTTTGATTTTTTCTTATATTAATTAATTTATTTAAGTGAAATACCGACATCTAGGAAACCTCTCACCCACGTATGTTAATCAATGTCAAACTTCTAATCCCAGTTTTCTGTGCGCATGTATATTTCACGCGCAGGTTCTAATTTCAGAGCGATAACGGATACTAACGTCATAGTTGATTTTTTGGTTATTATTCATACGTTATTTATTCATCCCAAAGTTACTGATAACAGCTAATCCCATTAAAAGTTTATTGCCAACAAGATCAGAGTTTCTATCGGAAATGCCAATTTCACATAATTCTCTTGAATCATTGGGTCTTTAACCTCTGCAACAGTAGCGGCAGCAGCAGCAGCACCCTCCGCATGACGGCAGTAATCCGACTAAGCTCTCTACTGCGCTTCTGTCAGCTTCGACCGGAGACTCTTCAGCGTCGTCTCCCAACTCACGAGAGCAACAACAATAGCAGCGAGACGCCCACTCTGACGACCAACGGTTATACTCAGCAAAGTCTATGGCGTCATTTTCGTCTTCGTCTGCTTCACTTCTGAACTTCTCCAAGCACGCGGATCTGAAATGAGTAAAAATTGTTCGGTGTAGAGAATAAGAACAGTTCACAAGAAGTCGAAGTGACATTTTCATTTAGTTGCAAAACTCAATTAATTTTTTCTCTTTCAGGCGCATTCATTACATAGCTTGTGGAACACTTCCCAAACTTCCTAAGTTTCACCTATGTAACATTGTGTGGATAAGAAGAGAAGAGATACTTATATATTCCTCTTTTTGTTTGCACATTCATCATAGTGAAGCAAATTAAAAACGATTACTCTTTTCAGCAACTCAATCCATGATCTACTAAGCTTTATCAATACGCATTCAATTTAAAATAGGTTTCTTCATTTTTAAATAACAAAAACAGAGGTTAATTTTGCAACGAATACAATTACCGTTCATTGTAAGCGTCCTCGTTCAGTTTGCGCCCAACGTCCAGGAGCTGGTGAAGGCAACCGGAAAATTCGGCGGCGTCGAGTGCGCCGCTGCCATCTCCGTCACACTTGCGCGCGTTCGAGCTGAGCGTCATGAGGTTCCTCCAGGTGGCGGAGGTGTCTATCTGGAGGACGCGGCTCATTTCCAACTTCAGGTCCTCGCAATTATCTTAACAGAAGTTCCAAAACATTGTATAAACTACGTTTATGCATTTCCAATCGTTCAGGCTCGAGAGATCGAGAGCAACGGAAAAAGCTAACTTCTTTATTACGGGTAATAAAAGCAGAAACGCCGGCTACGACATTAGGCTCGGAA